>JAOTOL010001441.1:0-92500 GCA_034440575.1 Imbricaverruca yamaguchii
GAGATGTATCTGTTGCTCCCCATGCATACATTTAAATACCTTGATGAGACCTCCCCTTATTTTTCTGTATCTAAGTGCACACACATTCATATCTTTTTTTAAATATTGTCTCGTATGCTAGGTTGCTCAAATTACTAATCCTCTTTTGCACTCTCTAAATATTACCAACTTTTTCCATAGCTATAGGGGATGAAGCTCCACAATTTAAAATGTGGCCTAACCCTACAATTTTGTTATTGCTTCTGTTGAATCGAAGTCTCACTGGGGATATGAAAAATAATTATCTCGGCGAGATGGTACAATTTTGGTTTCGCCGTTAACTGGTATTCGTAGAAACTATCCACATTTCCAGTCACACTCGCGATCATATCGCTTCGAAGTTCAGCCATGCACAAATAAAGGTGTTATTGGCTTGGTTAGTGCTTCCGTCGATGGCGTCGGTGCTGACTGTTCAGATGCCTCATTTCACGCTTACATTAGATGTTGGCGGTGTGCTGTACTATTTATTTACAAAGTCCAGCTGTTTCATCGAGTTGCGGCATGGCCTTCACCAGAAATGATGCTCCCTTGAGACCAAATGACTAAGGACATAAACACATCACAAAAGGCAAAACAAAAGCAGTATCAGTATTAGTGACATTGCCGTAGTTACGCTCCAGTTACAGCCGAAAATCAGACGTAGAAATATGCAGGCAGATGATTCGAAAGTGCTGTCAGACACAGACACTGATACGGCCATTCTGGGGGCACTGGTTCAGCATTTGAGGACGTGGCAGGTCACAGGTATGATGACAGTTATCTGGATTGTATAGGTCGGCACCACCACCCAGGGATGTAGGCTTCGTGATCAGGTCTGCATGATGACTGGTCAGCGAGGCAGTGGCAAAGGTGGATGGCACCTGTAATCTAATGCCGACCAATCAAATACACCCACATGCAGCTCATGTCATTCGGGTGAGGCCAGCATCCACGTTATACATGCAGGTTTAAGTGGCAGGTCCTAGATGCACAACATTTATCTTCTCCAAGGGACGGAACAGTCAATTAGTTCGCATTTACCTTTGTACCATTGCACGCATCACGGTCTGCCATCATACACATTGAGGAGAACCACAGGGGGCGGTGATGGTCGAGTGGTTAAGGTGTCGGGCTATGGGTACCAAAGATCTCGGGTTCGACTCTAGCGCCACTCAGGACATCTCCCAATCCCGCGGCCCGCCGGCGAAACAGTGTGGGCGGAGCCATTAGCCGTGAATGTGCATAAAGTGTGTGGTGAACCAACCAATAAACAAACAAGAGTAGAACCACAGCCATCAAGCACCCGGCATCCACAGGTGAAGCAAACACGTCCAAGTATAACATGCAATGTAGGTCTTTGATAGGGCGGTGCACAGGTGTCCTTCCGCCATGTGTGGCAAGATTAATGTGAAGAAGTACCAAACAATGAAATTGCCTGTTTCATTTCAAGCACAGTGCTACATTCATGAACTCAATAAAGAAAGGGAGAGGCAAAATGAGAAGCATGTGAAGGTGCTGACCTCAACAATGTGGTTCAGGAAGAGTGGATGCAGCATACAATTTGTCCAAACTTGTATGATTATGTTTGCTACTCGGCCATGTGTTTACTTTATTAGTATAACGCAATTTGGGTTTTCATCATGATGCATCTATTCAGCATTTTTCATCTTTCACTATCTCAGTGATTTTGTTCTCCATCTGCACAGGTACTGAGAAAAGCAATTCTAAGACACTGTCGCAATTTCATGTGAAGAGTACCTATGATGTGGTGCTATACAATGCCAGTTTTTAGTTTAGGTGTTTGTGTCGTTATCGTTGATATCGATATGTCCAGATTTCACTACACGCAAAATAGGAACAATCACATGCACGCAATTATCTCAATACTGGGTTTGCAGGACTGACATGATTATGAATAATATTACTTCCATGGCGAATTCGACATCCTGTCGCAGTCGTTTCGACATCTCTCACCTGACGAGAAATCATTATTCTAACGCTGGCACAGCCCCAGCCAGCATCGGTCGTGCCCGACCCGAACATGCAGCTCCTGCGCGCTGTATGACCATCGTAGTCATCGTAGCCCCTGAGCCAAAATAACCAACCGACCACGCAGCCCCGGCCAGCATCGGGCGCGCTCGCCTAGACCACACAGTTCCAGCTGGCATCGGGCGCGCTCGCCCCGACCAGCATCGGGCGCGCTCGCCTAGACCACACAGTTCCAGCTGGCATCGGGCGCGCTCGCCCCGACCAGCATCGGGCGCGCTCGCCTAGACCACACAGTTCCAGCTGGCATCGGCCGCGCCCGCCCCGACCACGCAGCCCCGGCCAGCATCGGGCGCGCTCGCCTAGACCACGCAGTCCCGGCCAGCATCGGGCGCGCTCGCCTAGACCACACAGTTCCAGCTGGCATCGGCCGCGCCCGCCCCGACCACGCAGTCCCGGCCAGCATCGGGTGCGCTCGCCTAGACCACACAGTTCCAGCTGGCATCGGCCGCGCCCGCCCCGACCACGCAGTCCCGGCCAGCATCGGGCGCGCCCGCCCCGACCACACGGCGGTCCAGTCGCTGCGCGGGATCGCATTAGGCTCCGGCCGGAGTGGCAGCTGGTTCGATAAGGTCCCAGACGACATAACGGCACAAGTGTGATGGAGTTCTGGCGACGTCATACTGACGGCTGGCTCGATGGGCCGCTGACTTGCGCAAGGCGAACCGGATGTCTGTGCCGGGGCTTTGGCGTCTGGTCGACGCTTGGTTGGCTGTATTCTTAAACTAGGAGTGGTAGCGCAAGTAGATGCTCGTGACCGGGGTCGGTTCGATGAACCGCATTACAAAATGGTGCATATCATGGTATATGATGTATGCTCTGACGCAGTGCTAAACTATTCGCGAAATGGGGTGGAATATACCACTTAATGAACACTGCCTAAAGAACACACCCTTCCTTAAGAAGTATAAACATTGTGACTCTTGGTGCGCGTTTGTGAAGTCTTCATTCATCGTTTTTAACTGTATCCCGTTTACAAGTATCGTGCTTTATGTTCACCACAACGGGATCTGGAATCGTGATAACGAGCATCCCATAGCGCAATTTTAGGTGAAGACTGCCTGGTGTGCTATGCTATGCAATACCATAGCGCAGGTGTTTGTATCGTTTATAGCATACGTATTTGTATTGTCATTGATATCGGCGTCCCCAAATTAGGCACGCACGGAAAGCGGGGTCAGTGATATGCACACAATTGTGTGAAAACTCACAATTTTAAGGACATTGTTTCCATGTCGACTTCGACGTCCTGCCGTACTCGTTTCGACCTCTTGCACCTAATAATACATCGTTATATTAACACTGCTCTAACGTATGATACAATGTGCGCTATATGCTCAACATGGTCGATGTTCTCTAAAGCCAAAATGTCTAGCTAACTGACGTATGATACAACAGGGGATTGTGTGGGCGCTACATAACCAGTAGCAGTTCATGCGCCCTTAAGCCCGAATAATCAATCAACAGGGGATTGTGATGCGGTGTGCGAGTCTGGGACCCTTGTGAAAGTCCTTCAGAAAATCTGAGCCGTTTTAGAGCGCTATGCACCTTTTACGGTATAATATATATATATATATATATATATATATATATATATATATATATATATATATATATATACACACACACACACACATGCATACACACACATCCAACGACCCGGTCGTTGCAAACAAGTTCAACCCGTTAAGGACCGGGTGCAGAATCCGCCGAGCATTCAAAAATAATTGGTGAATAGTCATCTAATCGAACGAGTACAGAGTTGTGAAAAAAATAGTTACCTTCGGCCGTTTTCTAGATATGGCCCGGTACCAAAAGGTCCCACTTCCTGAGCGCTGCGCACGTTTCCTACACCGCGCGCGCTCAACCCGGCACGACTGCCGCCGTTTGGCGAGCGGGGACAGGTAAACAAAATACATATTCCAGTGTTTGCCGGGGACTTCGACGTTCCGACTTTCAGGGGGGCTAGACCGACATACCTTATGCAGCTGAATTATTGAGTTCTATGACGCACCAGATCACACAGTCAGGTCCCCGGACGGCGAATCGTCGGCCGCCGCGCCGCTACGGACGATTTCATGCGTGGATGCTTCTGAAGGTGAGACGTATTACCAACACAACAAACCCGGATTTTAAAGGGTATTGCACCGCCTGAGAGATACACAACAGTGCAACCTTCTGGGATATTGTCTAGATTTTGAAGAGTGCATTGATACCAACAGAGACGGATGCAAAACCGTAGCTCGGCAGCCGACCCGGTCGTTGGAAACAAGTTAATCCCGTTAAGAACCGAGTGCATAATTCGCCGAGCATTCCAAAAGTATTGATCAATAGTCATCGAATAGAACGAGTACATAGTTGTGAACAAATAGTTACCTCGAGCCGTTTTCGAGATATGGCCTGGTACGAAAAGGTCCCACTGTTCCTGAGCGCTGCTCGCGTTTCCTACGCCGCCCGCGCTCAACCCGGCACAGCTGCCGCCGTTCCGCCGTTTGGCGAGTGGGGAGGGGTAAACAAATGGTCATTTGTTCGAGGTACTGCAGCGAATATGATCATTGTTTCGGTTACTACCTTTTTAAAGTCAGTCGAGCGTGTTTGGTTTGGAAGATTGACTGATTTTTTACATGAGCATCTTGCATGCTCATGTTACATTACGCTGACAACTTGGGTGTCATTTTGCGGACTGCCAGGATTTCTTCATTCATTTCAAACCGGTAATCAAGCGCACCTCGTTTCTCTTTGAAAGACCTTTGTTGGTTTCGTGGGATATTTTCCATCCGGTTTTCCCTCACAGTAATGGTAGAGTGGATGGCACGATTCCTAAGCTCCGCGAGCAGCGCCCGAAACGGTCGTGAGAGGTTGGCGACGCTATGCAACCTAGCGGTTTGATGCGTCGTAAAAGAGCGCAAGGTTCGGATACGCGAATATTTGGTCAAAGTAGGCCTCGTGACCTTGGATATGAAATGACATTGATCATGTCGAACACCGCTCCCGTTCCCATAAGCATGTCCTGCAACCGGGGGCGCTGCTCCTTTCCACAGTACATCTTCCCCGCACAAAGCCCACAGATTGTAGCCGAAACGGGTGGGCTTCGCGTGGATGAATTGCTTCAGCCCGTGACATCCGCGGTATTAGACGATCATCTCCTCCACAGCGAGTTTTTCCTGACCAATGTCAAACTTCTGGAATTACTCATTCAGCATATCAACCAACGACCGGACTTGTAAGCTCAATCCATGCTCGTCTGCTTCCTCGAGTTGTCCTGCAATTGAAGATATTGTGTAATTTGCATGCATTTCCTGCGCCGCATAGCCTTCCGAACCATGTCACGGGCTAGATAATCTATCTCTGATCAATAGGGCTTTTCGTTTGGAAACGTGACGTATCCAGAGATGATGCTAATCTCGGTGAACATCTTCAGGGCGCTGTTATGTATCGAGAAGAGTGGGTCATTTTCACATGTAGAGAGTACCACAGAGTATTAGTCTGTTAGTGTTTAAATATATCCCGAGTCAGTAGTTCTTTCATGATCTCCATTGGTGTACATCAATCCAGTGATGTTTTGACGTGAGGTGCCTCGAGTCAAATTACATGCCTTCTCCCATCTAGTG
This sequence comes from Imbricaverruca yamaguchii, assembly GCA_034440575.1. Taxonomy (NCBI): domain Eukaryota; kingdom Metazoa; phylum Arthropoda; class Thecostraca; family Neoverrucidae; genus Imbricaverruca; species Imbricaverruca yamaguchii. The sequence continues at coordinate 5,676 of JAOTOL010001441.1, forward strand.
TACTCGGGTAAAGCATGCCGCCAAACTGGCACGTTTTTTTCCTTGCGTCGCCCTTTTGCTGGGATGTTATCGGCTCCTGACGTTTACCTTGGAGTCTGCCTGTTCGGATTCATCCAGGTCAAAATTGAAATGCACTTCCAGGGTGGCAGGAACATAGTACACTTCTTCTGGTCCAGTGGCATCGTCGTTCAGCCTGTCTGCATCACTGGGATCAGTCAGGTGGCACGTTTACAACAGTCATCTCATCTTCCAGATAGATGTCGCCGAGCGTTTCGGTCTATTCGCTCGCAAATGCACACCGTTTCGTTGTTTATGGCGTAACGCTGAACTTGGCGATTCCTACGAGCACCAGCACAAAGTTGTTCGCCACAGAAACGACGCTAGCACACACGCTGCACTCCCGTCCTGCTGGCTCAGTCTCCCGTCCCGCTGGCTCAGTCTCCCGTCCCGTGGCCAGTGCTCAGGACCAGTGCATTTGGTACCGGGAAATTTCGGCGGCGTTCGGCGCCGTTCGGTTATATATGCCTTGCAACTAAGCATCTATTATATATATATGTCGTGTCACTGCCACCGGCATGATGTACTATCAATAATAATACACATCCCCAGAGGAAATAAACAAAAATGGCCATAAGGGTAGCCTCTGGCATCACTATTTCTGCCAACTTTAGGCCCAAATACCGCCCGTACACCTTTCACAAACTCATAAGCGGCTGATACAATACGGTCAAAGTCTTGCAAATGTAGGAATGCCACTAAACCGGTTCTCATCATAGGAACACTACCTCATAATCCACTCTGAACGCATACCAAAAGGTCCCACTAGGCTTTAACGCGTTAAAAATCTTACGAAAGTGAATACAAAACTGTCTAAATGTGTTTATACCAATTGTATATTCGCAATCAGCACATGCTCAATGGGTGCAATATGACCATTTTAGTGGACGCGCCCCACAGACCATTTTTTGGTGGGGGGTCAATTTCTGGTATTAAAAAAAATACTGTCGGATACAGTATAGTTATTTGGCTTTATGGCGCTTCGACCAGAATTGATCATTGTTGGGTACAGTAAAATTATACCACGGTAATACGTACATTGTTGAATCATCAGATTCCAGCGAAAGACAAATCGCATTCAGGCGGCGAAACGGCGACGGATTGATCAGATCGCACCCCCTGTGGTTCCGGGCGATGAGACACACGACAGTGGCCCATCTACGCGACAGCCGACGGCTGCCGGCGGCCGCCACTGAAGCTAGACCAGGATATTTGGGCTCCAGCTGCCGCTATTGGTGACCTGGGACCGAATTGTGACGCCACTGAAAACTTACTCATTCAGCTAAATATGCGACGTCGCATGACGCATTTTCGCACACCGATTTGTAGTTCTATGAGGAATGGAGCACCATGGAGCCAGTATATCGAGCGCTTGAGGCGCTGTTTCGCGCGAGTGTGTGAGACCCGTTAGAGATGCAGAATTCGGTTGCAAGCCAGACTGGTCAATCACTGAAACACATTCATACCGGGAAATAGCACGACTTGTCTTGAGTTCAACATATTCGCAGTATGCGGAAGTACTCGAGATCCGATCGGTTTGAAAGGTCCAACACGTCATGAATTCAAAATATCCGCAGTATGCGGAAGTACCCACGATCCCATTGGTTCGAAAGAGACCAGCAGGCCGGCGTAGCGTCAGTGACGCGCTGGCGCATATCTATTGGCTCTGCACATGCTCCTATGCATGTATGCATCCGTGCGCGGGTCGTTCGCCGCGCTTCGCGTTGGTGCTGAGGTGCTGTCTCCGACATTGGCTCACCGGGTTCCGGCACGTTTTTTTTTGCACCGAAACCTGTCCGATATATTGGTAATTCCGTGTTGCATACAAGCAGGTGGTGCAGTGCTACAAATAGGTACGATATGCAATATTTGAGTTCCGTCAACATTTCGAGACCCAATTGACTAGCCGTGGTGGCTGGAGTTTGAGCACCACGAATTGATGAGCGGTGGCTGGAGTTTGAACACCACGAATTGAGCGGCGGCGGCAGGCGGCTGACGCGTGAACGTGGGTCACTGGGGCGTGTCCGAGCACCCGGAACCACCGGCGTTGCGTTCCCACCGCCATGTGCACAAATCCCACTGCTTCTCAATCTCATTCCGGTAATATGCTTAGCTAAGAGCGATATGATTTCATTCCGTGTACTCACCTCGGTAACACTAGGATTTTAGCATGTTAAATGAACGTTATGGGCGCCAAGTGATCACAATTTTTGTCGGAGTGCCCTAAAACCCAAATAGCTCACTAACACTTCTCCTCAATACCTGATGCGATTTGGATGTTTTCCATCTAGACCTGATTGTTTATAAAACTGCCGAAATCACAGTTTAATTTCATTGTTTACGTGTGCCTGTGCTATTGGTTGGTCTGCGCAGATAATTACTTCAAATAGCAGAAGGTCGGCGCCATTCGTATATTTCAGTATTGGGATTTCCGGATTTATCTTATCTGAAACAACGACGAAGAAGAATAGCCCTGCTTTACGCCTCGTGTCCACCGGGGGGGGGGAGACTGTCTCAACCTGGGAACATGTTTTTTTTTCAACTAGGCCCTCTTCATGACCTAAAAGCTTGGCGGGAACTTATAACTTTTGGTAATTTGTGTGTGTGTGTGTGTATGGGTATGTATGTGTATATGTATATATATATATATATATATATATATATATATATATATATATATATATATATATATATATATATATATATATGATTTCCTTATTTGATCAAACACATGAATATGCTCTAACATCAAAATGTTTTACATTAATACTTATAGCTACTGTCATTCATTTTTTGGTAAATAACTTCGGTGCCCTCGTTCTTTGGTCACTGACAGTTGACAAGTTGACAATTGTAATGCTGTAGTGCATAAATAATTATGCTGTTTTTGCTCCCTACTTCGTGTCATGACATACTATTCGCAAGGCTACATGCTATATATCATTTGTCCACAACTTGGATTTGTGTCTTCAGACTGAAATGGCCTGCTGTGATTTGAAAGATTGACTCATGATTCGACTCATTTTTTTATTTAGAAAGATGTGATTCAACTCACGGCTCAAGATATATTTTGGGGGAAAATAATCGATTCAACTCGCGACTCGTCAAGAAGCGATTGATCATGAGTCGATTCAAATCATGTCGAGCACAAGTCTGCTTCGAATCACCAGCTATTTTCGTCAAGATATTGGATGTTTGTTTGAAAATGATTAAGTTTGTTGCTGTTTGGCTAAGCTTGCCAAGTACACCGGAAAGTACAAGATGGAGTTGTTGATATTAGAAGCCGAAAATATCTGCCCGACTTGAAGTGTCCAGGAATTTTCCGCTCCAGATCCGCGGCCGAAGACAAATTCATCCCTGGCGTGGCGTGCGGCAGTGAACATTCCACCTCCATGAGCAGTTCTTCAAAATGCCTGTAATGCCACGCACGCATTCTCACGGTCTGTTTCCTTTTCGGATCAAAATTATTTCATTTCGCGCCAAACCCCAAAATACAATCAAACTGAAGTAGTGTCAGTCGACAGCTCCGATAATGGTGTGGGTTTCCTAGCATATGTGGCAGGGAGCCACGGCATCGTCTGCACCACGTGTTGCCGGGCATCGCGGTAGCTGACTCCGTGCGCGTCCTCAGTTGACTGGTAGCGGCGCATCGGTGCCAACACACATTCGAGATGGCGTCCGTCGACATGAAGTCGCTGCCTTCCGCCGGCGACAGCCTGCCATCCGTCACGCTCACGGTCCGGCTGCTGATGCAGGGAAAGGTGAGTTTCTGTCCCCCTCCCCCAACAACGTACCGTGCGCCGCCCGACGTCGTCTCTGTGCCCCACTCCCACACACCCCACCCACGTGTCGTGCCGTGCCGTCCCGTGCCACCGCCGCCAGACGCCGTCTACGTCCCATACCCCCGCCCCGACAACTTGCCGTGCCACCCTCGTCTCCGTCTCGGTCTCCCAGTCTCGCAACATAGCACCGTTTTCTTTGCATGCACCTTTTGCATTGCCGACATGACTTGCGCAACTCATATCCCGTGTCTGATCACCTGCTATGTCTCTTATATGGCGTCATGCAACTTGGAAGCTGTCTCCAAGCTATATGATCCACATGGTGGATGCCCCCCTAATGCCCGCATATCTAGTCATGAAATATGTACTTATTTACTACGTGTATACATCTCTGCAGCTGCCACTTATGGATGTGCAAGATTTGAATGCCGGCGATGTGCTTTATAGTGGTAATGGTGCTCCTTTTCCGTTTCCATGACCGCCACACGATTTATGTGGGAGTAACACTTCTGTTCTCATTTTTATCCGCAGGAAGTAGGCAGTATCATTGGCAAGAAGGGAGAGATCGTCAAAAGGTTCAGAGAAGAGGTATGCTATGTGTGGATGTGTTCGAACTTCCGAACCAGGGTGAAGCCTGAGGGACCCTTTTGTGTAAGGGACCATTGTGCACCCATGTGTATACGAAAAGGGTTCACGTGAGCAGTGCTAAAATCATGTTTATTCGTTAGGTGTGAGATGTGGAAACGAGTACCTCAGGATGTTGAAATTTGACATTGAGATAATGTCTTAAAGTGTTTGTTAAGTCCTTCAAAACCACTGCTGAACGCAACAACATATTCATGACTACCATTTTCGTTTGCTTTGATAGATAGGTACATAATATAGGTAGATGCCTAATTTATGGGTAACTTAATCAACGAAACAGACAAAATGCCTATATTATAAACTGTTCTATCACAAAACACAGCAGAGGAAATTTATATACCTATAATTATGTTACGTGATGTTCATGTGTCACTTATCTAGTTAGCATAGGCGCGATGCTTGCACATGAGATATGACCAAAAATGAGGCATACGATTTCACACGAATCAAGGTGCACGATGTCGATGGTTGTTTGTGAGAGATGCCAATTCATTATATAGAAAGTGGTGTGTCGCACCCTGTCACGAATAATTTAGCACTGCCTGTGCGCGATCTAGATGAAAATTACTCAGCTCAGTCCTGCCGGCGCGCTAGTCGCTAGTGTCGCGGCCACGAACAGGCTTATCGACTCTGAGCGTGTACGGAGGGTAGTGCTTTTGCTGAAGTGGTGCAGCGATTGCCGGCGGCTGTAGGTGGGTGCGGACATAGCTGCCAGCCGGCGACAGCTGCACGTGCTCGGCTAGGTGGTGGGCCGAGCCACAGGTGGCGGCCGCACGTGGAGTGTGGCCCGCTCATCTCTGTTACTGTACCGGCTGGCCACTGGCTGCGCCTACTGCTGCTGGTAGCACACTCGGCGAGTGTTGCGGTTTGTCGTGTTCGACAGCAGTGTGTGTTTGCAGAGCGGCGCCAAGATCAACATCTCTGACGGATCGTGCCCGGAGCGTATCGTCACAGTCACCGGCTCCACGGATGCCATCTTCAAGGCGTTCCAGTTGATCTGCAAGAAGTTCGAGGAGGTGATCGAGCGCAACCAGACTGAGTACAGTGTAAGTGGTGCCGGCGACCCGTGGCGTCGCACTGTTGTCGCTGCTCGACTCCCGGTCATCAGCCCAAATGTAGAAGTTTGTCATGGAATTATTGTCATATCATATGCTTTTCATGTCTCCTACTCAAATTTCAGTCACTGTTGTACGTATGACTGCATCTTTATCATTTGTTTTGACTCATAATTTAACAAGATATATATTTGGGATCGCGATAAATGCGCCTATGCCATCAACTGGTATTGCATGTCATCTCACATTATAGACAATCCCTTCACCTGAAATTGTGTTGCGAAATGTGGGTGTATAACTATTTCTTATCGAGAGCATGAATGATCATGATACTTACAAATGAGACACTTAGAAAGGAGACAAATACTTCATAAGCACTAACCAAGAAGCGGTATGTCGATGTCAGATGCGTGCAGCTAACCATGTCACGGTGTGTCGTGTCTCGTGTGGGTGTGGGTGTGCCGGACGCTGACGGGATCACGCTGCCGAGCAGGGCACCGGGGTGCCGCGGCCGCCCATCACCATGCGGCTGATCGTGCCGGCGTCGCAGTGCGGCTCGCTGATCGGCAAGGGCGGCGCCAAAATCAAGGAGATCCGCGAGGTGACCGGCGCAAACATTCAGGTCAGTACGCGCTGGTCCCCCCCCGCTATGGTCTCGGCTGCACTCGCTATCGGGGCAGCGACGGTCGTCGCCAGCGCATTCTTTGCGGGGCGGGGCGGGGCGGAGCGTGGTGGGAAGCTCGCTTAGTTTGTAACCGTAAAGACATTTGAAGTTGGGACTTCTGGATATGGACTTTGGCATAAGATAAGCTTTGGACTACTTGTTTCCCTTCCGTTTGGTTTTTTCTTGTTGACAAAATCCCTTTGTAATTTTATGTCAGACTCGATTTAGTTTATGTGTGAATAATTAGATCGGGAATATGAATGGAGCACAAGTTCCAGAGCGGGCGTTGCGGGAGCTTTATTTCACATATGTCCCTCGTGATATTACCGGGACGAGCGCCTGAATTTCGGAATGCATAGTAATGGCATTTTCAAAGCATTTAGCACGCGCCGTCTCGGGGTGTTAAACAACCCCCCATCAGGTTTTTCGCGGATAGTGAAAGAACGACGCACGGCAGCGCGCCGAAATTTGGCATACCTTTTCCACATCAGTTTGGCATGTTGTGTCAAACTTTTGAAGTCCGGTCATTTCTGGTTTTGCGTGGCTTGGATTGCCATTGTTATGGATCGCTGTGATTGTGTTTAAATACTCCAAAATTGGCATTGATGATGTTTTGACATTACTAATGATGCAATACTGATGTCAGATCCGCCATTTGACCTCAGGTCACCTATATAGGGGCGCTTTATTAGGTCATTACCTGCTCCAGTCACCTGAACCGGGCTCCCAACCCGACTGTTCCGTTGGGCGGCTCGGCACAATCGACTTCGCAAAGAAAGGAGTGATACGTTAATAAAGTATGGAAACGCTTAGGCACACAATGACAAACAGTAGATTTCGGGATGTGTAGGGAGTAACATGTAAAGTGACATCACTCGCATGATAGTCATTTACATTTATGACACATTCCATTTAACCAAGTTTGGTTCCATTAGCCTGTCGTGAACTTGACCTGACTTGACCTCGGCAACCTAACATGACTTAAATTATATAGCATAACAATATCCGTTAAACAAGTTGCTAGTGTTGTCAAGGACACTTCCCTTTTGCCAATATACAGCAAGCCCATCAGCGCCGATTTTTGTGGTCTGGCGCTGCGATTTGTTTTTACTTCAACGGCCCCTAACTTGAAAACCTTTTCGACCGATTTTCATTTTTCTTGCCTTAAACAATGCGTCTCATTTCTGAGGAGGTACGCAAAAAATTGGCGTATATCGGCTGGTACAATATGGAGTTATGTACAAAAAATCGGAAGGGTTGACGAATTTTGCCATCCCCCTCCAGGGCGTGTGTTAGCAAGTCACGAACTTGACTTGACTTGGTCTCGGTGACTTGACCTGACTTTGAAACAATGTAGCATGACAATGTACATCAAACAAGTCGCTAGTTTTTCCAAGAGCACTTCCTTTTTGCTAATACACGGGAAGCGCATCAGGGCCGATATTTGTGGTCTGTCGCTGATTTTTTTGGGTTTAGCGACCCCTAACTCGAAAAAATCGGTCTTTTCTGTATTTTTTTTACTTTAAAAAACACGCCGGTTATTTATTAGCAGGTACACAAACAATAGCGTATGTCGGCCATTAAAATCTGGAGTTGTCAACGAAAAACCGGAGGGGTGGGCGGATTTCGCCCCCCCCCCCCGAGCGTGTGTTAACGTATACAGATATTTTAATGAAACTTCCAGCGTTTGCTTATATTTATGGATGGAATAAAGCGCACCAGAGGAATTTTTCATTTCTTTCGTTTTTGATTACTTATTGGTTTTGCATATTGGCCTATTGGAGTTAGAATCGAAGATTCTGGCTAATGTAAGCATGTTTTATTAGAGCAAGTTGACCTCGAACAACTTTTTTTCGGTCCGCTCTACCCACTAGAAAAGGAAAATTAAAGAATACTTAAGAACTCAAAAATTTTGAAGTTATAAGATGTTTGGGTGGCCAAAAATAAGTATGGTCCGGGTCCATTTTGCTGTCCTTTTCTTATTCTTTTTTCTTCAAATATCCCCGAAAACGAACTCCCCTAGCCAAAAACAATAATGTAAGTCATGAAAACCTAGGCCTCCTATTGACGTCACCTATCGATTTCTGGGGGAAGGGATTATCGGGCTCTACTCGTTGAGCGCTTCCCGATGACACCTCTCGTTTTCGTGCGATGCTTAGTTTGAATATTTGGGGTTCCTATCACCCTCCCCCCAAGACAGGAACCCTCGTGAGGATCTGACGAGACAGATCGGGTTATTTGCATATACTGGTATGCATGGTTATTTGCGTATACTGCTATTTGCATAATAAAATGGCGTTATTTGCATATACTGTTATTTGCATAATAAGATGGCGTTATTTGCATATACTGGTACACTGCAGGATTGGAGATAGAGAAGGGGTAGATTGATGCACTGGATGACAAAGATAATATTGTTTTTGCCTGGCAGTAGTTGGAGTTAATGTGATAAGTTGTTTTTATTAAAGTGCTGTCGATGCATCGAAGTGCATGACATCTAGGGCCTTTAATGTATGTGTGCGATTTATTAGCGATGCCCGTCGTACATTTTGAACGGTTTCTGGACGCCATTGTTTGATGGAGACCACGGACCGATGTTCGCAAAGAGAAGAGGGCCGAAGGTATTTGGTGAGCTAAAGTACGGTACCTCGGTACGCCCATCACTGGCGCGAATGATAAAAAGTGGTCGAAAGTGCCCTAAAGCCAAAATAGCCGACTAATTAACTATGCCCACCACACACGCCATTTTTATCATGCGTTTGTTTGGCTTTGCGATGCATCAACCGAAGCTGTATGGCGTCGCCTGTCCTGGCAAGAAGGGCGAGGAACCGAACCCGTTACCCCTGGTTTCCCAGACGGTCAGGGCAGTCACAGGTGTCGACGCCTATAGTCTTCATGAACCTTGGTATAGCCGAGGCGTCATGCTGACTCGGACATAGTAAATGCGTACCACTGCCCGTTGTCTAGCACGGTCCACTGTCCACTTGTGTGCCACTGTTCCAAGCCGGTTGGTTGGTTATTTGATTTTACGACACGCCGACCGTTGAGTCATGTAGCGTCGTCAATCTCACGCCGATTGGCCGCGGGAGAAGAATAGCGACAGGTGAGGCTCGAACTCACAATATTTCGATTGTGAGGTGGGTAACTTACCCCTATGCTACTCGTCCCCTTCGAGCCGGCTAACTCCAATGGTATCAACTTGCTGGATGAATATAATGTTATCTGGTTGGGGGCCTCAGACTGGTTAACATCAATGGTTTCAACTGACTTAACAACATTGGTGTTGTCTGCTTGGTGACTGAACCTAGATGCAGCTTCATGTCATGTCTGATGATCTGTTCCGTTTGCGGTGAAGTGACAAAAGCCTAAAGCTTAATTCCGCGTTGCAAGTGGATATATCAAAGATATTGTCCATGATTGAAAGGCAGTGTTTCCTTATTGCGGTTTTATCTTAGCTTGCGTTAAGTACGTACACGAGTGACTTGATCATTGGCGAAAGAAAGCTTTAAGGGCATTGAACACTACACTTGAGGACCAATTTAAATGTCGGGAATAAGGTGTGCATGTGGTGTACGCGTCCCTCAAGCATTCAGTTACTTCAGGCGCTGGCATGTGCAAAGGTATTATCAGCGGCAGCCGTGTGTAAACCGTTTGTTGGGTGAGACTGACCGGCGTTGGTACCGCCACAGGTTGCCAGCGAGATGCTGCCCAACTCGACGGAGCGCGCCGTCACCCTGTCGGGCACGTGCGACGCCATCACGCAGTGCATCTACCACATCTGCTGCGTGATGCTGGAGTCGCCGCCCAAGGGCGCCACCATCCCGTACCGGCCCAAGCCGATGGGCGGCGGCCAGGGCATGATGTTCGGCGGCGGCCAGCCGTACGGCAACCAGATGGGCGGCGGCTACGGCATGCCGTCCGGCCACGACGTGAGTGGACGCGCCTCCAGCCGGGCTGGACTGGTGCTCTGTTGTGGATGCGGAGTGGGAAGTTTTTGGGTGTTTTTCTTGCAATCTTTTACAACAGAAGTTCAGCGTGCACGTTTCAGTGAATCTTGAGAACTATCACGAATTAGTCCATTATCAAACAGCCTGATGAGGCATCATCTTTTCCAATGAGGAAAAGATGGGCGCGAATGATCGACCCTGGTCGATGCGCCCTAAAGCCCAAATAACTAACAATGAGGAAAATATTATTATTTGGAAAGGGTAATATTCAGGATGCAGTAAGATCCAGGGGCATCCCATTATTCCAGCCCTGACGTTGCCAGCCACCGGACGCCCCGCTCCTGCTCGCAGTGCCCGCGTCACTGGTACTAACCTCTGTCGGCGGTGGTCTCTCGTCACCAATTGCCTTTGCCATCCAATATTTGTCATGTCTTACTCGCGCTTGGCGATGGTTTGGTGACGCGTGCGCGCCTGCCTCCCGGCATGGACGTCGAACTGTTCGCCGTGTGCTCATGGACATCCGTGTGTCAGTGAACGGCTGGCAGGTGTTGTGGAGGAAACTCAATGGCTTAGTTGCGGCATCTCAGGCCGGCGCATTGTTGCCAAGCGACACGACCGAGGGGTAATTTTGGTGGTTGGCTCCGTAGTTCTATTGAGCTCTCGGTTCATTGGTAGATTTTGTTTCTGCGCTTAGGCGAGTGGTTTTCTCGTTTTCTCTGTTGAGTTCGTGTGTGTTGCTATGCTCGACATGGTTCGAGTGACTGAGATATGTATAGTAACCATTGGTGCTGGAACCGGTGCGCGTATTGTCTTTTGGGTGGCCATTATCAGGGTAGTGTGGGGATGGTGTGTCCGAGTACATTGAAGCTGGCACCTGCTGCGTTATGCCCGATGTTCTGACGCACACCGTATGTGCTTTTCACAGTCGTACGACCCAACGCCAAACAGATTCCAGGTAATTGTGACTACCATTGTACACACTACGATTACTTCTTCACACCACCTTAAATTGTGTTCCTTGTCGCCCAGTCGTTCACTGCGGGGGTAAATACGGCAGTGGGCTGCGGATACGTGTTGGCGCTACAGACTGGAGCGGTTCGACAGTGGTGCGCATTACTGGCCAAGCTCTGACTCGGTTGACGTGTCAGTACTGCCAGCTTGAATTTTAATCACTTAATTTAGGCTTTATTAAGTGAGCCACCCTGTGTTTTGATTTACATTCTGTCCACACACTCGTCAAGACGGTATAGGGCACCAGACCATTAAACAAATATCTAAAGCTTGTACCACAAAAGCACGGATTTTCACTGGCAAGTGCCAGCTGGAATGAAAAGGCGGCACTAGGCAAGGGGGGCGTGATGCTGATCGGTCGTCTTAATAAGATTTAGAAATACTTGGTATGCTCGATTCTGTGTTGTTATTTCTTCCTATACTTAAAATGAGCTCTTCTATTTCTTTGGTCACATGCATGGATTGGTGCACTTCCATATATTTGGTCGCATGCAAGATCAGAATGCATCAATTCATTGAGGCATTCACACCTTAATGGTGGGTAAATGTGCAAAGTGGCTCATGAGATCTTCTGATGAGACGTGCATCAGCTACCGTTCCGCCTCTGTCGTGCCTGCCGAGAAGGTGCGCCACTCAACCTTTCCAAACCGTGGTCCAACCGTGGGCTGTGCCGTGTCCGACAGCCCAAGAACAACAACCCGCTGGCGAGTCTGCTGGGTGGCCTGGGCGGCATGGGCGGCGGCGGTCCTCAGAACCCGCTGCAGGCCAGCACTTCCGGTGAGTTGGAGGCCGCGGCCGTCTCGTCTCGTCTCGTGCCGTGTTGTGCCGTACCGACACGAGCCGTCGTTGTGGACCATCGCCGCCGCCGTTGCTCGTCTTCCGACTGACATTCGACAGTCTGCAGGCAATCTGATCAGTCGACGAGCGGCTCGCACAGCGCTGGTACCGACCACACCGCACTATGGCAACAGTCGTATAGTGACCCGACAGTGTATATTGATGTTCGTGGGAATGTCTGGTGTGCTGTGTGGGTTTTCAAAAGTAATACCGTATTCCGAGACGTCTCAATGAGCCCTTTTTTACCTCCTAATATAGAGACCGCCAAAATCGTATTGGACGCTGTATCCGTTCTGCATTGCATCCGTTGCATTACATGTATTCCATTGTTGGTATGGTCCGTGATGTCGAGAGGAATTGCCGCGTGTCGCCAGGCGTTAGCCGAGGCTAGTGTGTGCCAGTGGTTTGCTTGGGTTTGTTGTCACGTGATCGGTTTTATCCCGCAGCGGTAACGGCCCTTGCGGCCCTGGCTGGCTCTCAGCTGCGCGCGCCGCAGGGCACCGGTCCCGGCTCACAGACGCACGAAATCACCGTGCCCAACGAGCTGATCGGCTGCATCATTGGCAAGGGTGGCACCAAGATCGCCGAGATCAGGTAACGGCCGCCATACCGTGACTCGTTGCGACGAGTGTTGTCTTGATTGTATCAGGAATCCTTTGTTTTCTCCTGTTACCATATTCGAATATCCAAAATTGACTAATTGAATTGCGAGTTGACAGCCGAAACATACTGCAAAATGCGAAGGATTGCCTGTTATTACATTGATAGCCTTGATGCATTCCGCTATATATCGTTGTACTGACAAAGCCGCCATTTCCACTCGCGAATCCCTACATCTTAGGTTAGTAGCGTCTGACCGGCGTGTGGTGACGAGTGGCATGGCGGTAACCGTTGCGCTTGTGGCGGGGTCACAGACAGATCACGGGCGCCATGATCACCATCTCCAAGTTTGACGACACGACCGATGACGCGACCCACCAGGAGCGCATCATCACCATCAAGGGCACCGGCGACCAGGTGTCGTTGGCGCAGTATCTCATCAACACGAGGTAGGTGGATGCATGGCGTTAGGTGTCGGCCGCCGTAACCTGCCGCCGCCCGTGCTGCTCGGCCGGCTACGAGCTGGGCGCAGGCGCACACCTGGTGCCAACCCAGCTGATGGTGCTCGATAGCTCTGGGTGCTGCCAATCCCCTACTGCCCGGCCCTGTCCTGTCCTGTCCTGTCCTGTCCTGTCCTGTCCTGCCCTGTCCTATCCTGTCCTAACCTGGCCCATCCTGTCCTGTCCTATCCTGTCCTAACCTGTCCTAACCTGTCCTATCCTGTCCTATCCTGTCTATCCTATCTTATTTCCTATCCTGTCCTGTCCTGTCCTATCCTGTCCTTTCCTGTCCTTGTAATTGTCCTGGTGTCCCGCAGTGTGTCGTGTGCGCGCCCTCGCCTGTGTACCGAGAGCCGGGTCAGGCAGCACAGATCCCACTGCGCCACGCTGCTCCCACTCGCGCTGTACTTCACCCTCATCTTCCTCTCGCTCGCACTGTTCACTCGCTCTTGCTTTGAGAGAGTGAGTTTACTCGCTTTCTATCTCCGGCTATCTCAGTCTTTTGATACTCCTAGCTGTATTCCCCTTGCTACCTCCATCTCTCGCTATCTCAGTATACTCTCTATTCCCATCTGTATCTCCCTTACTATGACCAATGGCGTTGATACGCCCTAAAGCCCACATAACTAACTGTTGCCCTTGCCTTTACTGCCTCTGACCTGCCTGGCTACTATCTCGCTATCTCCCTTACTGCATTATATCGCCTGTTATCCCGATATAAGGTATCCCTTGCTGTTATCTTCCAATCTCTCACTCTACTCTGTCCGGTAGGTCCACCGGTCTCACCTCACCGGTCTGTCCCAGCTCCACAGGTCCCCCAGGAACGTAACCACTCCCCAGTGTCCGAAGAACGTGCTACCCATGAAATATTACAAACCTGCATTAAGATCCAGTGCATATGCTGCCACGTGAGAAAGGTTACACCTCATGAGCGATGCGTGACTTGATATAATTGGGTGATTGTTTCAGATAATAGTGTTCAGTGATTGTTTCTGACAGTTTAAGAGAAAAGGAATATTGAATAAGACATTTATAATATGAGGGCTGATGTCAGTATTTTTGTTTTATTTAATAGGTTTTGTTTTGTACTGGATTGGTTCTTTGACAGTTCCTACAGTACAGAATCTCCTTTTGTTCTCTTCAATATCAACTTTTAGGGTCACATGGATTAGAATGGGCTTGGGAACCCTACATTTTCGTAATGTCCGAATTGTGTAGGCTCTAATCTTGCGCTGAAAATAAGATATCTATGATCGCCACATAGCATATCCGTAAACCAATGCGAAATAAGGGTAAAGTGGAAGATCCTTATGAATGAACGCGCTTTAGTTTGGTACACTTGAAAGCGACATTTTCTCACCTGAGAAGGTAGTCTATTCGCTGTCCGAGGCCCTGATTGATGAAGAGCGTGTAATATTTGATACTTTCGTCATATCGTCATTTTTGGTCGTATTATTACAGCAAACAATGTCATCGAGTGCATACTCAGGTAACAAACTGGTGCATTTCCTATTCTGGTTTCCTTTATCTTGGCGATTTTTTTCACTTCTGTAATAGTTCTTTCGCTGCGGACCCACGCTAACCCAGATAGCTGCCTTGACAGAACGAAACAACGGCTGCTCTCTGAGATCGCCTACCTTCAGCGCCACGCTGCCATTGTGTGTGCTGCTGTTACTTGACGCGATCATTTTAACTCGTGTTCATGCGTGCTTCATGTAGCCCGCGTAAACGTGTCTAGGTAGGCATGTCCAAGTAGTCTAGTTTTATGTGTGCTCTCCGGGCCCAGAATTATTACCCGATAGTTTAAGGCGTCAGAAACCATGTGATACTTTTGAAGACGTCAGGGTGCTCATTTCCCACATTGGCAGTCGCGATACTTCGTGTAGAGCCAGGACTAAACATCAGCAACGGTTGGAGTTCGGAATCCTGTTGTAATCAATCCTTGTGACTAACGTGGGTGTGACAACGGAGGTTTAGTTCATTTCGTCAGCATGAAAAGGCGCAACGGTGAAATGGTTAAATTACGAAACTGAACATGTGCACAATATCAACGTACTCAGTATATCCGAAGTAATTTGGAACCACCTCTACAAAGTTTAATCCCTAAAATCAATAATTACCTCCCTGTTGGTCTAATTCCTTTGGCTGCAAGGTGCAAGCTATTTTCAGTCAGGCCTCACCTTGATGTCATAATCAAGTTTCAAAGGATAATTGTACACTCGTATAGGGCACAAAATGGCCAAGGTGGTCGGCACATACTAAAGCACCAGTCCACTACTATATCCCTGTTGTGGGTATTGGAAAGTAACAATCATACCAAGCAAATAAAAGGAAACAATGGCCACTGATACACATGCTTACTACCTTATTTGTGAGGCTGGGGTGGATGCGAGGGATAGTTATTAAAATGTAATTGCCGAATATCACTACTAGCTCAGAAACTTTACCGTCCCATCAATTTATAGTTGTACACCGGTGCAGCAGAAGCGCATCGTAAGCTCAAATAACTAGCTAGTGTAAATATGTGTATGCTTGAGAATGGCGTGACACGTATCGGTCGATCCTATTGAAGGGAACAAATAATATAGAAGGGCAGCGTATGTCTTGGTCACGTAGCCTCAATCTCCGAGCGGTCTTGGGTACAGCACGCACTTATGAAGGTGCGCAATTTATTGGCTTCCTTTTATGGGGTGATGTAATAAGGGCATTTTCCACTGTGCACAAACTATACTCTCCGATAATCCAGTGACAGTTGCACACTCCGGATTCCGGCTTTGAAGTAAGAATCAACTGTCATTCCCATCGCGCCATGGTTATCTGGCTCACCCGCTTCCCATCCGGACACCGCATGTTCTATTTGACAATCATTGACAATCCTAATCTGCGTCATCGTTATTTTTCAGCGTAATTTCGCACTATTACTGTACAATTCGGACATTCCGCGTGATTGTATCGGATTGTCTGTTTGGCCTCCGATCCTGCCTCGTCCGGACACATCGTTTGTTTGGTTACACCGCACGCATGTCTGGTTTTGTTTGTTTGGCGTGTTCGAACAATGTCCTAGACCCGTTTGTCATCAGCCACCCCACGCCTCCCCACATGTCCCCTAATCCGTGCCGCCTCTTCTGTCTTCCCAACAGCGTCGAGATGCATAAAGCAAACCTGGAGGGCAGCGAGGCGCCAGAGGATGGTGCTGAAAGTGGCGGCGGCGGCGGCGGTGGCGGCGGTGGTGGCGGTGGCTCAGGAACGCTCAACCCGTCCGCCATCCCGCTGGCCAACCTCCTCAAGAATCCCGGCGCCCTCAACGCCCTGTCCGCCCTGACCAACATCAACCTGAGCTCGCTGGGCGGGCTGCAGGAGCTGCTGGGCGGCAGCGGCACCGTGCAGACCACCGGCGTGCACAAGCACAAGGCCTACACGCCGCGCATGCGCGCGCCGCCCGGCGGCTCGTCGCCGCCGCGCGACCAGAAGCGTAACAAGTTCCAGCCGTACTAGCGGGCGCGTCTCGCCATCCCGGCGGCCGGCTCGCCACGCGGCCGCCGCTCCGGCCTGTCCTCTCTCTCCGCTCCCCTGTGTGGTGCGCGCTCAGTTCGGCCGGCGCCGCCGCTCCGTTAGATGTGTAGTGCCGCTGAGCACAGCGGCCGGTAGAGGTGGCCGGGCCCGGTCCCGGCAGCAGCGTGACCGCCGGCCCGTCACGCCGCGTCATTTACTGGGGTCCATTGTGCTGTGTGTGTGTCCCATATGAGCAAGATCATGCCTCACGTTGCGACGTAGCGATTTCTCGGGCAGTTTCAACTGTCTGAACAGACGGTGTGCAGCGATTGTTTTGATTTCATCTGCGGTACTGCTGCGAATAAACTTGTCATGGTGTGTGCGTAGAGCATTGCTATCTTTACACGTGGCATCACACTTTGACCGGGCTGCTTTGTAGTGTTCTTAGAGGTAGGCTATGCAATGCAGAATCAAGGCGGTGGAAATATTCTCTTACTTCGCGCTGTACAGAACTGCTCTGGCAGGAGACTCGGGATGAACAGGAAGGCATTTCACGCGTCCCTGTTCTGTTGCTTTTCAACAAGTTACTCATTGAGACCTTGATATCCAGCCGTGAGGTATTTTGATCCGTGCTGGTCGTGCGGACATCTCCGGCCTGTTCCTCTGTATATCCACCGGGGCGTAGTTGCAGTCCAGCAGCAGGGAAAGCAGACACAATTCCCGCCCGCGCGCGCTGCCCCAGCACGGGCACTGTGTCATATTTTTGTAACCGCTCGCTTATTGTATTGTTTGTCGTCTTCCCCGCTACCCATTTCATCACAATAAACAGCCTGCGGTCTGCACACATTGGGAGGTTTTGCGGGAGTTGAATCAGGACGGCCGTGCGGCGGTGAGGGCCCAACCGCTGGTGAACGGGTGCCATTGTGTACTTCTCTGCTGCCAAACCGGAATCCTGGTCTCTGAAGGCGGCCGGTCGTATCTTGGTCCAGCGCGCGGCGCCACCACTCGATCCGACACCATCCCACTCATCTGGCCCGCTCGGCAGGTAAGCACGACCGCCCGCTGACTGCCGCCCGACGTGCACCGTCCGTTCAATCCATGCCAGCTTCCGTTTCAGTCGGTCAGCGGATTCGAATGAGTGGGTGCATTTTTGAAATGTGAATAAAGCTGCTCTTTAGGCGAGGTTCTTCGATGCGGCTGTTGAAAGGTGAAAATTTGTGTCGTATAAATGTCGCGCGCATTTCATGATTTAAAACGGTAAGGGGTCACTTCAACGTTGTTTAAAAAAAAGGTTGATTAAGGTGCTGATCAACGTAACAGACATGTTTAAAACAACGGAGAAGAATGGTGTTGATGAACGTCGCCTGGGGGAGCGGCAAGCGGTGATGTCCCCTACACTACCTTTTCCAGAGATAAGATACGAATCGCATGGATCTCTCCATGTTCGGCTACCTTCGTGCCTAACCTAGCTCTTTTCCCGAAGTCACCTGATGTGATGTCGGGAAGACCATTTTTTTCTGTTCCGCCGCTCTGAACCAGACATTCTAGATCATTCTTACTTGTGGAGGCGGTATGCCGTTCGCAAAGGCGGCTGATGGTGACTGGCTGAGACAGGTAGCTTATATGGTGAAAATAAAAGTAACGGTCAGGTGGGATAAAAGTAGAGGGAATTAGAATAGGAGCCCAAGGGATGTCCGGAGAAAAAGAAAACATGGCATTGTTTTTATGGTACAATTGATCCCCATTTTCGCTCCATGTTTCGGCGTCCTCTCCATACAGAATTCAAGAATATGCATCGGAGACACCGCCAGGCGAGTGGAGCATTGGACTCTCGCCCGGGCAGTGCTAGGGGTAATTCTACTAGCACGGTATAGCTGGTGCTGACTGAGTCTGGTTGCTCATCGAGACGCGAACGTGCGCAGTGCCCTTACAGCTATGGTTCCGGCTCACCGCTAGATATCCGAACCGGAAAATAATTTCTCTTTTTTATGCGAGCGTAAATGTCTCGTACTAGCAGTGTCTGTTACTTTTGTACCCGCTCCCTCTGCACGCTCGCAAGATGGCGATGTGCAGGTGGCCAGCCGGTGGTGCACTGAGATGACTGCACGGCGTGCCGCAGAAATGCGAATCGAAAAACGGTGCGCGAAGGTTAACACAGGTACTTGTGAGTTATATGATTGATGCACCATTATTGAGTTACCTAGCTTGATTGTGTGTGCACCCAGTTGTTTTGTTTTGCGACTTAGTATCGAGAGCAGATCGGCAAAGCCTCCCAAAAATTGTGCGCTGAGCACGTTTTTAAGGCGTACATTTTACGTGGTAAGGCAATCATCGTAATAGGTAACGGAGATCAGGGTAGAGAGCCCTCTTCAAGGATATATCATCGAAACAGAGTTGAAGCTTATCCCATGAAATATTTTGATAAATGAGTAAAGGATATTCGATTCTTTTTCGTTCTTCATAGGATGCGTGGGCGCAAAATGACCCTGGCAGTCCACGCGCCCTTAAACCCCGATTCACCATCGCCTCATATGAGTCTTCAAAGCCATTTGGCTCTGGACGAGAGCTGTTTTATAAATTCCTTCAAAAGGGGCCTCTTACCCATGGGGTGGGTAAAACGCCTTAGGCGAGAGCGCATTAGCCGCTGCACTTAGGTTCGTAGTGCAATATATCTTTCGGGTGGAATTTCTCCGGCCCAGTTTCATTCAATTTATTCATCGAATTGAATCGAACCCAGTTCAATGAATGGATTGAATTGTGCGCATTCAAACCGTTTGGCACCAGAACAGAGACTCCGCCGAGTTGCCGAGTTCGTACCAACCTCCGGACACTGGAACAGAAACGACGAAGTTCAGGTCGACCCCTCGACCCTCGAACAGAGAAGTGTGGTTCAGACTGACCTCTGGACCCTCGAACAGGAGGCGTGCAGTTCGGGCCGACTACAGCCCTGGAGCAGAGGCGACGGCGACGTCGGGCTGACCACTAGGCCCCGGAACAAAGGCGACGTCGGGCTCGGACCGACCGTTATGGCCTAGAGGAACAAAGGCGACGTCGGGCTCGGACCGACCGTTATGGCCTAGAGGAACAAAGGCGACGTCGGGCTCGGGCCGACCGTTATGGCCTGGAGGGGCGATGTCGCGCTTGGACTGACCATTGGGCCCCGGGGCAGAGGCGACATCGGGCTCGGACAGATCACCGGGCACAAGCGCATAGGCTATATCGGGCTCGGCTGATCACCGGGCACAGGAGGCGACATCGGACTCGGTCCGATCGCCCGACACAGGAACAGAGACGACGTTGAGTTCTGGCTGACTGCTGTGCCCTAGAACAGAGGTGACATCGTTTTTTTCTCGATCACTGGGGCTCTGAACAGACGTGCCGTCGGTGGACGCAACATTCCAATCATCTTATGTCATACACGCCACCGCAAGGTCTTCATCGGTGAATACTATGCTGCATAGCCACAGCCCTAATTTGAACCCACAACCCATAAATATATCGTATCCCATAGCCCATAACTATTCCTGAGTGCAACATGGAAGATATGCGGCACTTCCTACCCTGTGACGTTTCTCGGTCTGCTCTGCCCAATAGAAAAGGAAAATTAAAGAAAAATTGAGAACTCAAAATTTTGAAATAAAAAAAAATTGGGGGAGGGGCAAACAAATTATAGCCCTGGTCGATTTCGCTGTCCTTTTCTCATTCCAAATACATTTCTTCTTCATATATCCCAAAATGAACTCCCCAGAGTCAAAAACAATGTAAGTCGTGAAAAGTCGTGAAAATCTAGCCCCCTGGTGACGTCACCTTTGGGGGGGGAATTGGGTGGATCCGGACCCTACTTGTCGAGCGCTTTCCGATGACGCCTCTTTCGTTTTCATGCCTGACCGGAAAGTGGCCCGGGTTAACATGCGACCCTATGGAGTGTGCCCCCTGCAATCCATTTGGACCTCTCCATTGCAGTCATGTATTCTCTCTCCCACCCCCAATAACTCTCAGAAATATACACACGTGCTTATGACTGGTGCCCATTGAGTATGCTTAGCGGTGGGTGAGCAGTAAGTGGTGAAACCATTCCTTGAAGACCTCTGTGTCAAACCATCCGGGCCTGGTACAGGTCCCAAGGAAACCAGCTGGGGTACCGTTTATCATGGACGGGCTCATGCGCCTCCCGCCAACCACGAACAATGGCGAGAGGTACTGTCTTGCTTCTCTTAGCACTTGTCATCCTCCCGACACTCTTGCTACCCTTCGAGGCGAGGATATTCCTGGGAATGAAGAAGGAGAACCAAGTGCTCTTTTACGACGCATTCAGCCGCTAGGTCATATAGTGTCGCCAATCTCCAGCGCCGGTCGGTCGCGGGTGGACTCTGGAGTGTCGCCGGCTACGAGATTCGAACCCACAATCTTGCGATCAATAGTCCAATGCTGCCGACTGAGCTACCGCCGCCCCATATTGATGGGAACCTACACTGTCGTCACGCCAGTGTCGTCCATGTTCAGCACTTCGGAACATGGACCATCTATAGCCATTCTTGTCCTGTAAAGCGTTATAAACGTTAAAAACAAGGGTCACTTGCGGACGGTTCAAACCGACAGCTCGTGCCGTACTAACTGCCGCTGGCTTTTCGATTGAGAGCTCTGGTGTTCTTCAGTCCCCACTGGAAAATTATTGGAGCCAGTTCTTTCCGGTCATCCTCCTGCCCTTACTTTTCTGGAAACCTGAGGTTATGTGGACGAATATCGACCGTCTAAAGAGTCAATCTAAAGAGTAGCTTGTTCATCTGTTGCATTTTCGAGATGCGGAACTCTTCTTGTGCCAACTGTGTATCCTCAACAAATCTCCATAGCCTTACTTTCTCAGAGCCTTCAACTTCACCGTCACGATGGCGCACAGTTCTTGCAGGAATGCTAGATTCCTTTGATACTTGACGAACTGGCTTCCCATTTCTCAGAGCTTCAAGTTTTAGATGACTGCTTCCCCACACGAGCCTTTTTGTGTCGTCCTTTCGCTCTTACGTGCAAGGCAGGGGTGTCTTAGCAAAAGGCAATAATCCTTTACACACTCTATTCGCAAATCTGAGGTACGCATCCCGCACAATTGAACCAGGTAAATTAAACACGATTAAACCAGGGTAAATGCCTACGAAATCGCAATGAACTGCTATCGCATGCCACGCATTGAACGCTAGTAGAGAAATACGACATCTGTGAAAGGCATTTTTTCGGAAAATCATCCCAAAATGCATAATTACATACCAGCTTCATGTGTCTGTGAGTGTAGCATTTGCCTCCAATAACAATGGCGATTAATTGCTGGACCAGGAAAGCCATTGGGCGTCTTACCTACCATGGACATCTTACCCCACTATCCCCTAACTTCGAGGGCGTCTTACCTACCCTGGACATCTTACCCCACTATCCCCGAACTTTGAGAACCGTCACACAGGCGTATCCGATGAGAATGCAGCTATCAAAGAATAGCAAGTTAATCCTATCATGGTACACATTGGGGATGAACATGAAGTCGTGCTACACCTTGCGGTGCCTTTAACATAGTCATTTTACAATCATACCGCAAGTTTGTATACGACAGATAGTGAGAGCAGCTTATGAAGGTGACTGAGCGTTCAGCCACATGAAGTGTTTGTGCTCAACCAACTCAACTCAATCCGTATGAACTTCAGTTTCCCCCGCCCAAATAATGCTGTGGCGTAGGACATTGGCCTTGTATCACGGATCAGTGACCGGACACGAGCGAGTGTCACGCCTGTACAGACGACTGGTGGAAATATCCTCCAGTGTTGACAATATCGAATTAATAAACCGAGTGCATTGTTAGTATTTTCACGGCGCTGTTTATGCGAGAGCCAAACGTTAATTTGCGGTCTAATATGACACAAGCTGAATGGAACAGCTCAAATGTTTTTAACGCATAGTTCCATTGGAAATTTCTTCCGATCGGTTTTAGGATTGTTTCATTTTGGACGATCCGCACAGTCCGTGAAAATCCTCTCGTAAGAAGACCGTATCTGCTGTACAAGCGGTTCTGCGTTAAATTTTGTCATCGGCGAACATCAGACAGAAGGAATGGATTCGATCAAGAAGATCGTTAAGAAACATCGCGAACGGTAGAGGCGGTAACAACCCGCCTTCCGAAGTGCCGGGGAAAACCGCTGTCCAGTCTGAACACTTCCCCTTCACAGCCACTCGCTGCTGTACGCTGTGTAGATAACGGAAGAAAACTCAATGCTACCGCTATCTCTTGAGTAGTCGAGGCACTGATCCCGACGGGGCTGCATGACCAGTGCAGTCGATGCGCCCCTAAACCCTAATAAACAAACGATCCGAATGGGCTGTTTACCAAATATGTCATCACCTGTCCTGTTGCCGGCTTCCTTCCTCCTGACTACTGGCAAGACGTTTTGGGCCATTATGGCGTAGGGAGGACGCCTACATCCACGTCTCGCGCTGTACCCGAAATCAATATGTAGTACCGTCTACTAATCATGGCTTAGCTGCCAACTTTTTTGGCGCTTGTTTCGCGTACCTAAGCACATATGTATCCATGGTTGCGTGTACATTTATGTGCATTGCTGCGTGCGTCCGCCCTCACCTGCTTTGCACTTAACTGTTCGCTGAACCGCCTCAGTACAGGTCTCTTGACACAGCCAGACTGGTTCGGTTCACACTTGCGCCCTGTATCTGTTCTAGATGCGCCGGCCCATGGCGGCTAAGGACGACGTGAACGATCGCGCTCTCGTCGTCACCCCGACACGTCATTGGTCGAGGCATCACTCGATGCGCCACCCGATGCGCCACCCGGACGCGTCTGATTGGCTTATTCGCCGCCATAACACGACCGACTGGACAAGCGCCGTCGTCCTGGGAGAGCGCTGGTCTACTCATCTGGTGCAACGTACTCAGGTGCCGCAGCACTCAAGTTAGTCATACCAAGTCCGCTCTATAGCTTCAGCAATTGTCTCGTTGGCTCATGCTCACGAAGCTCAAATGGTGTGCATGCGGATAGAGGGCATCTCCTTTGATGACTTCGAGTGTCAGTAGGCTTTATTGAGCGGGTGAAGTGGTCATGTCATCTGCACGTACTGTTGAACGCGCTGCGGCCACCAGTAAGGCCACAGCCGCAGCGTCATTTGTTCGGCCGTTCAGGGTGGGATTGGGATGGCGACTGCGCTGCGTGGCCAGTGACGCTGTGGCTACTGTTGCTGCGTTTGGCTGTACCTCGCGGCTTGTGTTTCCACCAGGCTGACGTCAGCTGCCACCAGAGCCGAGTATCGTCAGCTTCCGTCGGGGGGTGTCATCAGCTGCCGCCAGCACTGTGTCGTCAGCACTGTCATCAGCTGCTGCCAGTACTGTGTCGTCAGCACTGTCATCAGCTGCTGCCAGTACTGTGTCGTCAGCCGCCGCCAGCAGTGTGTCGTCAGCACTGTCATCAGCTGCTGCCAGTACTGTGTCGTCAGCACTGTCATCAGCTGCTGCCAGTACTGTGTCGTCAGCCGCCGCCAGCAGTGTGTCGTCAGCACTGTCATCAGCTGCTGCCAGTACTGTGTCGTCAGCACTGTGTCGTCAGCACTGTCATCAGCTGCTGCCAGTACTGTGTTATCAGGTGCCGCCAGTACTGTGTCGTCAGCTGCCGCCAGCACTGTGTCGTCAGCTGTCCCCAGTACTGTGTCGCCAGCTACCGCCAGCACTGTGTCGTCAGCTTCAGCCAGTACTGTGTCATCAGCTGCCGCCAGCACTGCCAGCACTGTGTCGTCAGCACTGTGTCGTCAGCACTGTCGTCAGCTGCCGTCAGCACTGTGTCGTCAGCTGCCGTCAGCACTGTGTCGTCAGCTGCCGCCAGCACTGTGTCGTCAGCTGCCGTCAGCACTGTGTCGTCAGCTGCCGTCAGTACTGTGTCGTCAGCTGCCGTCAGCACTGTGTCGTCAGCTGCCGTCAGCACTGTGTCGTCAGTACTGTGTCGTCAGCTGCCGTCAGCACTGTGACATCAGCTGCCTCCAGTACTGTATCGTCAGCTGCCGTCAGCACTGTGTCGTCAGCTGCCGTCAGTACTGTGTCGTCAGTACTGTATCGTCAGCTGCCGTCAGCACTGTGTCGTTGGCTGCCGCCAGCACTGTGTCGTCAGCTGCCGTCAGCACTGTGTCATCAGCTGCCGTCAGCAGTGAGTCGTCAGCTGCCGCCAGCAGTGTGTCGTCAGCTGCCTCCAATACTGTGTCGTCAGCTGCCGTCACCACTGTGTCGTCAGCTGCCGTCAGCACTGTGTCGTCAGCTGCCGCCAGTACTGTGTCGTCAGCTGCCGTCAGCACTGTGTCGTCAGCTGCCGTCAGCACTGTGTCGTCAGCTGCCTCCAATACTATGTCGTCAGCTGCCGTCAGCAGTGAGTCGTCAGCTGCCGCCAGCAGTGTGTCGTCAGCTGCCTCCAATACTGTGTCGTCAGCTGCCGTCAGCAGTGAGTCGTCAGCTGCCGCCAGCAGTGTGTCGTCAGCTGCCTCCAATACTGTGTCGTCAGCTGCCGTCAGCACTGTGTCGTCAGCTGCCGTCAGCACTGTGTCGTCAGCTGCCGCCAGTACTGTGTCGTCAGATGCCGCCATCGCTGCTGATGACTTTCGAATGTTTTGGCAATGGATCATCAACGTCCAGACACCAACGCAAATTGTCAATCAATTGCTTTCAAGGCATTGCTGAAGTGAAAGTTTGGAGGGGCGCTTCCCCTGCCCCTTTCCTTCCCTGGCTACCGCGCCCTTACAAGGGGACTCTCGCTGTGTTCAGTCGCAGGCTCCCTTCCACACCTACAAGAGTGCCGTCCCCTCCAAACAATATGGGTAGTTGCTGTGCCAGGCCCTCTTCCCCTGCTTCAGATGTATCAAGATTAATTAAATTGGGGCCTCGTCAGTTCTGAGGGCGCCCTAGTGAGGAGGCCTCGTTGTAGGGGACTCCTTTAACAAAGATTCGTTGTCAAGCTTTGCGATCTCGTAGTTTTTTAAAGGGAGTATCCTTGATGAGCCATACTCTTGCACATGCCATGTCATGGTTTCCTCTTGAGGCAATAGGAATGGCCGAGGACCTTCATGCTTGCGGTACGCAGTGAATGGTGATGAGGAGGGGGGGGGGGGGGTCCCTGCCGCTGTCAAATGGGCCGTTGGCTCCTGACCACAATGCTTTATTTACCTATCCCCATTCGCGCGCGAAGCACGTCGTAATTTATTCACTTTCAGTGGTGAATATTTATAGATTTCTTCCTTAATCTGGTGCAATTTTGGTTGCTAATGTGTGGAGGAGCGGTCCCCTCTTGACTGCTTCTATATCCATTACCATTTTTATCCTTATCGATGCTACATTTGTTTGCATTACGCGAATCTCCAATATTCAGGTGCTTCGAGACGCTGAGAAGACTGAATGAGAATGAACTGCTGAATCTGCTAAAATTCGAGCACACTGAACTCAAATCATAGCGTATATGTCACCAGGTCACGTTACTTTTTTCGGCTGTATCTGTTGTCTGACGCTGGCTTTCTACGGCCTCTGACGTGCTTGGGTATTCCAACAGTGCATACTATCTCACATGCCAACATTGCACATGTATTTCGTTGCTTATGGGGACCCCCGCCCCCCACCCCCCTTGGCTGCGCCACTGCTGTCAAACAATGAAAACATCGTACATTCCTAATGTTTCTGCATTTATCTGTCAGTGATAGAATTTCAGACTACGTACACACCAAAGCAATAATTTCCATCTGGCAGCAAGATACTAGAATACTATGTGCGCCAATGATCAAGACTATTGAAAGCTTTATCAAATAACAATAACAGACAAGAAACTCAATGATTGTTTGTTTGGGAATCTACTATATCACAATCCTCATCCAATATTTTACTGTTACACTTTCAGTAGCCCCACACTACATTTGCTTACATTAAAATTGGCAGAACCTAAGTATCTTCTTAGCGTTTCCCGTCGAAGAGTCACCAGCTAAATAAATGTCGGCTATTCGTTTAGATGTCCTAACACGCCTAAAAAAAATTGTTTCTAGATGTCCGATGTGCCCCTGGGTTAGCCTCGTATATATATTTTTATTAGTTTTTCTACATCCTTGCTTTTATGGCACCAGCAATTGTTTACCTCTCTTGTCTGCGACCATGGGCGTTTAACTTTGTTCATTCTATTTTGTCTGTTGGGAATCAACCTATTCTCGCCTTCAAATAGGTTGCAGTATAGGACTTCGCCCATTTGGTATGCATCTATACATGACAATAACACTTCCCACGAAATGGAATGAAGCAATAAACCCATTTTCCTCAGAACAAGCTAGAAAACTACTTCGTTTGTTTTCACTTCTAGTTATGCCTTTAATCCCGTTCTGCTAAGTCCCGGGATGTCAAAATAATGACGTCCTACCATAAACTCTCCGACTTGTCTCTTCCTGCATCAACCTGTCAGTTTTCTTATGGCGATCCTATTGCCTATAACATGTCCCTATCCGTATCAGGTCGCAAATGAGATTGACCGTACTCTATCACAACGCAGCCACTCTAGAAGTGTTGACCTCGAGTTTCTGCACTGTCGTTTTCGGAATGTGAAGGTGGGATTCGGCTTCTCAGTATCAAAACGTCTGGCATAGAAACGCACCAAAGGGGATCAAAGCCCCCGAACAGAAATACACAAGATGAACAAGAAATTGTTTTAAGTTCCACCATGCCAAACGATACCTTTTGGCGCGCGAAGAGCACTGAAAGCGTTCTTGGTGCAATGTTCTTTTGGGGGTCGTGCCTTAACCTACGAAAATTATGGCTGTCGTTTGTCCCATATTTAGCGAGTCATTGGCTAAAACCGAGCTATCCCCATCAGTCTCTGTTATGCGGGATGGGTCTGACGGTCTGAGGGTCCCGACATGGTAAACAGCAAAATGTTACATTACTTGTCACCATATACTCGGAGCATTATGTCGATTTGTATGCCTTCGAAGGGTCTTGTCACCCCACCCAAATGTTGGCTTTCCCCAAATAATTTCAACCTCTAAGATGGATTCCTATGGATCATCCATTTCGCCCTACCCATCGCCTCCACGCATTTCCCCGGAAGAAAAGTTCTTGGAAAGCAACACCGCTGCCTAAGGACATTTTATTCGCCATTTTGAATTCACCTGTGGGAAAGAGACACTTTTCGACGGCAAGCCATGATTATGCATCTTGTGAAACCAGGGTGGGATGGACAAGATCTACTGCACTGCTTCTCAATTTCTTTGACCTCATCACTGTGCAAGCTGATTTGGAAAGCATGCGTTCGTTTGGAATGGTACTTGAAAGACATACCTGAATACAATACCATAAATACCTGAAGATGTTCTCAAGCTGTCAGTGTCGATTTAGAAAAAACCGTGGTACGGCAAACCATCTTATCATCCCTGATGATGGCGTTCGTGCTGTTTTTCTCAAGAAATAGCATGCTGGGAGCTGTGCTTCATTAGCGTAGAGGGTGCCTTCGACACGGCATGGCGCCATGGCACACATATAAAAGTCTACGACTGCGGCCTATCTGGTTCGCTAGCGATTTTTTCGAAACCAAAAAGTAGAACGTCAGCTTTGCGTTCGGATCAGACACCGGTTTTCTGACTGGTTCCAGCAAGTGAACGCAGTGCCGCAGGGCAATGTGCGTAGTGCGCTTATGTTTACTCACATGCTTAATGAGATTTCCTGTACACTGCAGCAGTGTGCGGGAAATGTCATAATCTATCTGCTCGATTTTGCCAACCACATTGTGATTTGGAATTTCAGCGGCCCACTGTCGGCAGTACAGAGGCCGTTTCCGCTACACTACAGCTTGCTGTTTCCTGTTTAGGACGACTGGCAACTGTCAACGGTGTTCGCTTCTCAACGGAGAAAACGGTCGCCATGCACTTCTGCCGATGTCAGAGCTTTATATTTTACCTTTGTCTTTCATAGACTACATACTGTTTGGATGCATAGATGCAACTGACATTATCAACTTTGCACTGAAGCAGTACACAATAGATAAGAAAATACGGGGAAATGGAAAGGTATCACTGGCGGAATGTATGGGAAGGATCATGACAATGATGCAATTGAAAAATGCACTGCAATAACGAACGAATCAATGGAAAAGTTCATGGATAGGTGGCAACCACTTGTCCAAAATGCATATTTCGAGATATAAATGTATTCACCTGTGTGTGTGTGTGTGTGACAGTATTCAGAAATAAAGCGCCGGTGCAATCCGGGTAAAGGTGGATAAACCTTTGTTTTTCAGAGCTGTATATAGCTTGCCATAAAAATATAACTTGGCTACCGGCTAGGAGTCAAAAGCATGCAAAATGTCTCAGTCAGTGACACCACAACATGGAACTATTTGATCCGACCTCGAACCTCAACGGTAAGAAATAAGCGATATTTCCTCAAGCTACTGAGCAGACGAAGGATGGCGCTGCGGGCCGGCGAAAACCACACTTCTCTCACTTCGCGTTGTCTAGAAGAAAGGTTGAGGGTCGGCCGCCCTTAAGTCCAAATAAGCAATCAAGAAAGGGTGGCCAAACTGTCTCGCCTCCGGCGGGCAAATTTACCGACGACGGAGCGATGGTTCAGCAAATTTTCCGGCGATGGAGCGGTAGCTCGGTAAATTGTCCGGCGACGGAGCGGTAGCTCGGTAAATTGTCCGGCGATGGAGCGGTAGCTCGGTAAATTGTCCGGCGACGGAGCGGTAGCTCGGTAAATTGTCCGGCGATGGAGCGGTAGCTCGGTAAATTGTCCGGCGACGGAGCGCAGCGGGCTCTGGGGGCGGCGGGTGCCTGGTAGATGGAGTAGGGCTGGTCACAGCGGGCTCTGGGGGCGGCGAGTGGCTGGTAGATGGAGTAGGGCTGGTCACAGCGGGCTCTGGGGGCGGCGAGTGGCTGGTAGATGGAGTAGGGCTGGTCACAGCGGGCTCTGGGGGCGGCGGGTGGCTGGTAGATGGAGTAGGGCTGGTCACAGCGGGCTCTGGGGGCGGCGGGTGGCTGGTAGATGGAGTAGGGCTGGTCACAGCGGACTCTGGGGGCGGCGGGCGGCTGGTAGATGGAGTAGGGCTGGTCACAGCGGGCTCTGCGGCGGCGACGGAGCAGGGCTGGCCACAGCCGGCGTTGCAAGACGCTGACGGAGCCCAGCCCAGCACTTCTCCCATCTGTTCCCCGGACATCAACTGTCAGTTACTCAAATGTTGACCATTTGTTCGAACTGTTTGACCTGACGCTCCAGCGACAAGGTTCGGTGCGCGGACCGGTATAGGTGCTGGTAATCCAGCGGCTGGTCTCGGGGAGCTCCAGCAACAAGACTCAGTGCGCGGACCGGTGGAGGTGCTGGTAATCCAGCGGCTGGTCTCGGGGAGCAGGGCCTTCGACCTACCTTGGAGGCTAGCTGGGGTTCTTCGAATTAGAAAAGTCAACTAACATTAGCTTCTCCTCGTTGCACCCAAGATATCGCGTTTACCCCGATTCTGTCAGAATTAGGGTGCAGCGGCGGAGGTGGCAACAGTCATCAGAGATGGGCTTTTTCGCGCTGATCATTTATGACATCAGAGGTGGTCTGCCGTACGGCGTTGCGAGGTCTCTTTTCGTTGATGGTGCTCGGCATCACGTTCATCCTTGATGGAAATACAGCTGTAGTTTGCTACATCTCAACCAGAGAAGTGGAGGAATTTGAATGGTTACCGTTTTTCTACGCATAAAATTGTTGGAATTAATTTATGTCGCTGCCGTACCTGCCAGTATCTGAACCTTGAGCTGTGTGGACAGCAGATTCCATTCCAGCCGTTAGCTATGTTTTGGGCATTATGTTTGACCGTTGCCTTACATACAAGATCAATCTGAAAGCGCTGCGGAAGAAATTATCCAAGTCCCTCATCGTTCTGGAGTGTGTTGGCCGCACTGATACGGTGCGGATGGTCTACGGGACAGATATCGCTCCACTTTCACTTTTGTACCGATCGCTGATCCGTTCGAAACTTGATCATAGCTGTTTTGTCAACGGTTGTGCTAGTTCCTCCAACAAGCGTACACTCGACACTCCACCATACCGCCTTGTAGCCACAGGACCATTTCGCACCTCTCCGACAGCAAGCCTTCTAGCAGATGCTGATGAGGCAACGGTCGACCCGAGACGAGATAAACTTGGACTGTAGTATGCGTGCAGGGTTAGACAGTCTCCCACTAACCGGCAGGCAAGGGCCTGCTTGGACACCGTACGCTTGCGCTGTTCCGTGATGCACATCGCAATGTTCTGCCCACATGGTGTGCAGTTACGTGAGTTAGTGGAAGAGAGCGGTACCGAGATATGCAGCATTCGAAGGAGGGTACCTCTGTCCGGTCTCTCTCGGGCATTGGTGCAGGTGTCAATGGACATGACACTGCCTGCCAATCATAAAGACGAAGTTATCCCGGAAATGTTTCGTCTCAAAGCCCTAGAACAACATGTTGACACCTGTCACACATATATTGCCACTAAAAGCGGCGGGTCGAAAACTGTTGATGGTGTGGGTTGCGCTTTTGTAGGTGGAGCCACGACCAGATATTTTACGCTGCCTCCTCACGCAGCAGTTAACACGGTCGAATTCACGGCAGTCACGAAGGCCTTGCGCTTCATCGAAGTAGGGAACGATGTCGACCATGTCATAATTAGAAACTCCAAGTAGACTTAGTTCTGTAAAGACGTTTATCTGCATGAACTTATCATGCAGGATGTTTTATTGCGTCTAACTAAGGTTAAACGAGCCGGAAATTGTAGCCTTCTGTTGGATCCCCAGCCATGTCAGAATAGCGGGAAGCGAATTGACATACCAATCAACAAAACGTGCTGCCCGGAGTCATTAGTCCATTTCCTGCCAGGAACCATCTATCTTGGATTACAACTTTCATACTCGCTAAGTGGCAGAGGGCATGGTATAGGGGAGGGACGAGTAGTCTATGGGTAAGTTGCTCGTCTCACAATCGAAAGGTTGTGGGTTCGCGTCTTACCTGTCGCTACTATTCGCCCGTGACCAATCGGCGTGAGAGATTGGCGACGCTACATGACTCAACGGTCGATGTGTCGTAAAACCAATAACCAACCAACCATGGGATAGATAATGCAACAATATGTCACACGCAATGTGCCACAATGCCACATCTTGGACCTTGGACGTCGTGCCTGCATAGGTTCAGGCAAGAGGAGGTCACACTCTGCAGGGTGCACATCGAGCACACCTACGCTACCCATCACTATCTTCTGTGTGGTGAGGAAAGACCGCGGTGCCCCCGTTGTTTGGAAGCGCTGAATGTACGCCACGTGATACTCACGTGTCAGCACTGCACCAGAGCGCCGATTGTTTTATGGACGAAACGCGGACAATTTGACATATGAAGACATTCTGGGAAACAACTCAAAACTTGTACATTCGGGAAACCTGCTCCGTTACTCATCAGCGATTGGATTCCAAACTACGTACGCGCCAATATACTGGTACTTATCGGCCGTGCAGCACTAGAATGAAAGTTATGGGCGCGAATGATCAACCCTGGTGGAAGCGTGCGCCGGCTCTCCCGCTGGCACCTCAGGCAATCCATTTTTTTTCTCAGGAAAAGTGAGAACAACTTTGGGACTCAACTGGTCAAAACAAACTGAGAATCATGAAACTAAGCCTGGAGAGCTAGGAGTAATTACCCGTAATTCATGAAGGGAGGAGGCGATGCTCGCCAGGATGCGGATAGGACACACCTATGCCATGCACGGCCACCTAGTGCGGAATAAAATCAGACCAGTGTGTACTCGTCGCGATATTCCACTGTCAGTGAAGCACGTTGTTTTGGTGTGCCCTCGTTTCTCTGCCCAACGCAGATGCCGGGATGATGGAAGAGGTGGAAGAGAGGCGTCCACACTGACGATCGTAAACCTTCTAGGTGATTGGCTACGTGTGGTTCAGACTGGATGACTATTCGAGTTTATCTCTACCCAGGAAGGTAAAGCCACTGCACTGGCTTAGGCATAGTGAATACTCATCACACTTGGAAGCAAACCTGGCTGGAAAGTGAAACCTCGATAAACACACTGCTATGGGCGTCAAATGAGCAACACGGTTGATGCGCCCTAATGCCAAAACATCTAGCTAACTCCTCACGGATGGCATTGATACTTGATTTTTATACTTTGTATGGAAAAAGCACAATTTATTGTGCATGAAACGGTCTGCTTTCGTCACATGTATTATAAATACCGATAAATACAGCCGCAAAAACGTGTAGCTTCATCCTGGTAAAATATGAAAAAGTTTGTCGGACTACTGCGCAGGAAGCTCATGATTAGCTATCGCACAATTATTTGTCACAACAGCAATGTTGCTCTACACGGTGGACATCATTTCACTACATTAAAGCAGTCTGGTTTATCATAAAGCTCATTTGTCCTGCAACCCCGGCGTTCTTTGTCATTCAGCGTGTTCAAATACGAAGGGAAAAGCAGCTGCCGGTGTTGTAACCAATGTCGAACGCCGCGTTTCCACGGAAGCCTGCGGTTCCAGTGCACTGTCCTCGAGCCTTCTCCTCGGCTCACTTCTTGCCGAGCTGAAAACACGACAATGTGATAGCATACACACCGACATACAATCCAGACAAATAGACGACGATGTGATAAACACGACGATGTGATAGCGTACACACCCGACATACAATCAAAACACGACGATGTGATAGCATACACACCGACATACAATCCAGACAAATAGACGACGATGTGATAAACACGACGATGTGATAAACACGACGATGTGATAAACACGACGATGTGATAAACACGACGATGTGATAAACACGACGATGTGATAAACACGACAATGTGATAGCCTACACACGGACATACAATCCAGACAAATAGAACACATTCACCTCGGTCTAAATGTTTTTCGCTTTATTCATGTGGTTAGGTATGTTCCTAATACGTTGTTCCTGTTCTAATGAGGCCATAATTGACCTTTTAAACAAATAGAACACATTCACCTCGGTCTAAATGTTTTTGGCTTTATTCACGTGCTTAGGTATGTTCCTAATACGTTGTTCCTCTTATAATGAGGCCATAATGGACCTTTTGAATGACTCGAAAACTGTATTTTTAAAAACTCGTTGGAGGGGGCTGGATGCTTTCGAGCGTTCTGCAAGGGTTCCTCTAGAGGCTCAATGGTTAAGGTTCGGCCCCATTGGGTTGGGATGGGGGAATGAATAATCGGGGACCAGTTGCC
Organism: Imbricaverruca yamaguchii; assembly: GCA_034440575.1. NCBI lineage: Eukaryota > Metazoa > Arthropoda > Thecostraca > Neoverrucidae > Imbricaverruca > Imbricaverruca yamaguchii. The sequence continues at coordinate 39,535 of JAOTOL010001441.1, forward strand.
CTCCCCCCTAGCGCATACAAAGTGACACCCATGATTTAAAAGGCTTTTTTTTATTGTGATGTATCTTTCCTGCCACAAGCAAGGTAATTGGAGAAAACAACGTTCCGTTCGCGTGTTCGGTCGTGACGTACAACCTCATTTTCCTCTGAAACAAAAAGTTGTATGTTTCACGAAGTCGCACGAAATTTCAGCACTATCGATTTCCATTGGAATCGTTCAAATCGGCTTCGTGACTTCGGGAATAACCAGGGGGAGGGGTGGAAAACGTCACATCTCCGTCAATGATGCGTTGCTGGATACCCTTGTCATTGTTGGGATAGGTTGTGAAACCATGTTCAAGATGATGACGTAACGATGCCGACGAAAGTATGCTCATAAAAATCATATGTGTGGGGAGGGGCACTTAGCATAGCATTGGCATTGCTTGCGCCCCACCTTAAAGCAGAGGGAGGTGGCGCATGACCAATGAGGGCGTGGCGCATGACCACCGCCCTCAGTTCCTACTTCCATAGTATAGTACTTCCATAATACTTCCATAATATACTTTTGCCCTTCCTCTTAATTAACATCATAGTGCCTCAGTACTGGTCAGATGTGTAGGTAATGCACAATCAGCGTGGGCTAGCTGGCAACGCAACTCAAGACACTGATCTATCATCGGTCCCAGCTCTTTGGGAAAGACCGAATTGGGACAATCAGTGCTCTATCAGCTTGTGCAATTACTGTTATCAGATGAAGACAAAAACTAGCCGCGGTTGAAGCTGACGGCCACGGCCCGCATGGCATCCATGGGCTGCGCAGCGGTAGCGCACCCTATCCGGCGACAGTGGCGCGCCCTATCCAACAACCGTGATTCACCCCGTTTGGGGACGGTGGCGCCATCTACATCAGAGCTCTTCGAGAGCGTCTGATGGCCAGATTTGAGCATGTGTGGCGCCACGGACATGGGACAGTCGAAGGACATTCCCAGATGGTCCTGACGGCTTTGATCAAGCTTAGTTTACTCTACCTACTCTTCCACAAGATGACTCGTTCTTTGGGGTGGGAGAGGATTGGCTAGAAAGTTGATTTTGCCAGGGTGCCGGCATTAGCATACTCATAGATCACCGAGGGATTTTGCCGTGCGGGACGAGTAGTTTAGGGGTAAGTTGCCCGTCTCACAATTCAAAGATTGTGGGTTCGAGTCTCGCCTGCCGCTACTCTTCGCCCGCGACCAATTGGCTTGAGAGAGTGGCGAGCTGCATGACTCAACGGTCGACATGTAAAGAACAACCAACGACCGTGCGGGGAATGGGGTAATTGTCTACACCACGTGTCAAGCTGGCTGACACGTGTTTGCAATAATTAGTAGCATGCGTGCTTGCAGGAGAAACCGGACGAGATTAAGTTTCCTACACAGGAAGAGCCAGAACCGCCCATGGACTATTTGAGACGAATATTGTGTGGGGGACACAGGGCATCCTCCTCAGTCATTTGATCAAGTTTTTCAACCCGCGCTGAACGCGAACTCTGGAAAGAAGATGATACTGTGAGAGAATCAAAGCGCAGGTCATAGGGGCTGAAACAGAAATAGCAAAACAAGTCCAGTTTGGACAGGACTTAACGGCGTGATGCCAACCACCAAAGGATATGTTGAAAGTACAAGCTTCGAATAAAGCCGTCTATTGGCAGCTTCACGAGTTTATCTTCCCATGATCGCCAATCCAATTTGCACTCGATGATCGTTGTTTTGTGTGGAGCTTTCTTCTGCGTGATGAAGCTCAAAGGCGTATGGCCAGGCGTAGAGGCCGTGCCCACTGCGATGCGGCCATTGAGCATATATCACACGTCGTGCAAGCGGCATGATCAGCTACCAATCCACCACTCACCGTCCGCAAATCCGCCACTCACCAGCTGCCAATCCGCCACTCACCAGCTGCCAATGCGCCACTCACCAGCTGGAGACCGAACGGTGAGCCGCCGGCGGTGGGCGGCAGCGGTCCTCCGGTCAGCGCCGACAGCAGCTGCGGAGCGGTGCCCGGCCCGCCGAACGTGCCCAGACCGCCGGCCGGCCCTCCGGCGATCGAGTTCAGCTCCACGGCCGGCACGTCCGACCAGTACTGGCCGTACGACTGGAGCACGGTGGCGCTGCCGGTGGCGCGGGTCAGGTCAAATATCGGCCGGGCGCAGGTCAGCTGACCGCTTGGGAGGGTTCCGTGACGCCGCGGCCTTCGGGACACTGTCTTCTGGCGGCACTACTGCGGGGATGCAGCTCCGCGGACATGGCACTCCAGACGAGCATCGCCGCCCCAGGTGTATTCCTGAGGTCGGCCTCCGGTGCGACTGAGCAGAAGAGCAACAGTAAGGCTGCACGAATAGTCGTGAGATGACTAGCAGGTCAGAACTGGGGAGATAGATGCGAACCTGTCACAACATCTAAGCATGTTGAGCACATGGACAATCTCAGGCCAGGAGGGGATAGTTCTCACCTCATCGATTGGTCTCACCACATGCGGATCAGGAAGTTTTGATCAGGATGGGGGCGTTCGTCCAAGGGCGTGACTTCTTCGGGTGGCGCCACAGGTCGGGAAAAGTCGAAGGAGAGCGGAGAACGCAGACTCCTCGACATCAGCTTATCCTGGCACTGACATTCGCTTATTCCGTGAACTCCCGCCAGCAGACCACACCCCTACTTCTTCTGGAAAACTTATAAACCCCTGGACGTTTTCCTTTCGACCACATTGCGAAACATGATGTTTATCAGCGTTCAGCGTCATCTATCATCCGTTCAGTGGTGCAAATCAATCGGATCAACCTTTTACTGTTGTTTCTCGAGGTCGGGTCAAATAAGTCAAAATTTGAATGTGGTTCATTAACAGATTTATGTTGTTGGTTTTCTTCTCCCGTCCACTAATGCAATGACGTTTTCGGTAAAGATTGGCATAAACAGCTATTTGAGCTTTTGACAAATATCATGCCGGTATCAAAGTGCGAAATCAAGGTCAAAATTACACATAGCAACCAGACTTGACAATCAATATAGTTTTCCTGCGTTCAAACGCAATTGCGCCGTAACTTCCAAACTACGAACGACAAGGCGACGAAGCACAGACGGGTGGGCTTGGAAGGATGCTCTGCAACGCGCGCTATCCAAACACTTAATTCAAGACCATGCAGTGGCATTTGACTCGGCAAGGTTGGGCGCTGCATGACCTCTGCAGTCGATGCGCCCTTAAACCCCAATAACCAACCAACCAACCGACTCGGCAAGGTCACCCACTTTCAGGGGGACACTTTTCACACCTGATCAATGTCTATAATGCGTACATTTATGGAGAAAGGAGGAATCAATTCGAATCTAGCGTTGGAAACTATCATATAAAATTTTCCATAAAGGTTAACCTTGATTACACCAATTCACCCGGATCATTGATCTGGGATGATTTACCCATTCATATATTTGTGACACTAGGTGGAAAAAAAGAGTTATGAATTCAATGTCAGCACTGACACATACACTGGAAGCCAATTGTCTGCAAAACAGCATGAACATAGGCCAGACCAAGTCATCTGGGTCATTGATCCATCATTATATTGAAAGTGTGCAAACCTTTAAATACGTGTAAAGTACATGTCAACGCATGTGATAGAGGATGAGATGTCATTCCGTTGTGTAAAAGGACGATAATAACCTTTTTACAATTCGTCATTTCTGTCCGGACTAGCAGAAGCACAAATTTTGGGTCATGTCTCCGCGATCCGACCCGGTATCGACTTGAAGCTTAGCACACTTTTAGAAGATAATACGTTCTATCACGTAAGTCAAAACTTTGCACAATGGTTGCTAAGCTAGAAGCTTTGAGCATGGAAAACAAGCTGAACATTAACCTAACCTAGCAACCTAACCCGAGGCCACCTGAACTAGTTTTGTGTTTTTGTTAGGACAAGTATCTACGTATCAATATGCGAAACTTATAGTTATCGGCATAACTCTGCGCTTTGACTGCCCTTGGAAAGTACCAAGAAATGATACTTTTCGAAAGCGATGACCTCAGTTTGACCTCACTTACTTCGGTGATCCTGGACCCCCAGACACAAATTATAATATTATTAGGAGTTTCTCCATTCAATTGTCAGAGAAGGCGTACGAAATTTTGATGCGACCGTGCTAGACGATTGACGACTATCCCGGAACACGTGAGGGAGAGGGTAAACATTTGCCTTCGCTGGCCGATTTATGTCTCCATTTTGGACGCGGCTGTTGCATTGCATTGCATTGTATTGCTTGAGTACAGAAGCATCCATGTAAAGCTATAATTATTGTCGTACTCATTGGAATGTGCGAGACATAAAAAGGACAAAATTACGTAATGGAATGCTGGGAAGAATGCCAGAATAAACATTTGAAGTCAGAAAAGAGTAAGGATGTTCAGTTTGGATCGTTCACCCCCAAACCTCCCAAAACAAACAAACAGTTTGGATCATGACAACCAGCATTGTTTCTGCCTTCATCAACAACTACATGAGAGAATATGAAACTGGAAACGCGCGTAAAAGATTAAGTTCATAAATACATGGAAAAATACATGAATGTTTATTTATATATATTGTAGCGAGATTGAATGTGAGGTGGCACTGGTACTAGCCCCAGGATGTATGTGAGGTGGCACTGGTACTAGGCAGATGAGTCATTCAGTGCGGCGACCTCATGACCGGACGGGCCGGCCGGGTACGTGGCGTGGTGGGGCGTCTGCGGGATGGACCAATCAGCGGTCGGGGGTGTCTAGCGCGGGAGCGGTGTCGAGTTGAGGTGGGAGGGTGTGAGCTGGGCCGGCCCAGTCTGGTTACCGCGAAGCGCTGAGGAATACACGGTCCTTGCGACAAAGTTTTCTCTTCATGAACTATATATATATATATATATATATATATATATATATATATATATATATATATATATATATATATATATATATATATATATATATATATATATATATATATATATATATATACCTATACATATGTATATATATATACTATATATATATATATATATATATATATATATATATATATATATATATATATATATATATATATATATATATATATATATATATATATATGGGTGTGATCATATCAGGCCATGTTGGTTCAGTGACCTCGAATGGCATTAGAAACGTGAAAGTTCAATACCGTGTATAAAAGTTACCTGCCTTGTCAGTCCCTCGGCTATCCCGGCATAGGCTATTTTGTCACAAGAAACAAGGATATTTAGCGGCAAGTCGCAATTTCAGAGGAAAGCGGTCGACCATGCCCACGAAAGGGCAATGACGTCTAGACAGGTTAGCGGACTTTTCGACTATACCAACGCACACAACGATAGTTCTTTGTCGTGCATAAGTGTAGATAATTATCAACTGTGGCCTATCGTGTACCTGTCGCTGACCTGTGATCTCATATGAAGTCACAGTTGCCTGACCTGACGTACCTTTTTCATGTAAAGCCATGAAATCAGGAAAGGAATGCCTCGGCAGTTCCACTAACCGGCCGCGCGCTAATCTGCGCTGGCTTTTGTCTTCACGAAGCAGCCGCGAGCTGCGGTCGCCTCTGCGATGGAAGAGAGTTAGTTTTGACAGGAGCAGGATGTCCGGTTCACGCAGCCGACTAAGGTTTGTCTTGCAACCACGGGTAAGCGAAGCGCGTGGCGCCACGTGACATGGCTGATGGTAGTCCTTAACCGGCTGATGGTGTGAACAACTCAAGGATATGCCGTCAGGCCACGGATGTGTGACGTCATAAGTGTAAGTGCATCAGGCAGTTTGGTCACAAAAATGACCGCTCATTGACAATTATCCGCACTTAGGCACGGTAAATGACTAATGTCGAGTATGGTAGGGCAACGGACAGCTCAGCTAACCTGTCTACGTATATATCGCTGACATTTCGAAGGTATTCCAGAACATTATCCCAACCGGACCTTTTGGGCTTTAGGGCGCTTCGACCAGACTTAATCATTCGCGCAGCCGGGCCTTGACAGCCTTTTTGTCTGATGAATCAATCGGGAGTTAACTTCGACGCCGACTGTATTTTTGCTCTGGAGTACTGGAAATACCATTTTCGGACACTATTGCGAAAGTTCAAAAACGGGGTAAAGTATATGGCTGACATACCTTGAGGAGGAGAAGCATATGACTGACATGCTTTGAGGAGGTTTAGTATATGACTGGCATGCCTTGAGGAGGTGAAGTATAAGGATGACATGTCTTGAGACATGTACGGCTCAGCTTAGTTACACCGGGGGGGGAGTGAGCTTAGAAGCGTGTCGGACTACAGAGGTCATTTGTACCACATTTATAGCGAGCGGTATTACAAGCAAGCCCAAAACAGGTGTACATTTATGTGAATTGAACCTTACAGCATGAGGTATATGAGGTTAAGGTTCTGAAGGCTGGGCGGGTACATTTCTCGGATGATTAGTGTTTTAGTTTACTCTCCCGCGGGATAATTTGTATTCGGGCTGGGGAGGACTGATAAGGCTAGGTTTGGCAGCGTGGCGGCATTGGCCTACTATTGTTAAAACCACGGAGGGATCTTTACCGTGAAGGCAAGGACATTGTTGTCCACACCTTTCATCACGCCAGCTGTCATGTGTTAGTTCTTAGTAGTGGCTGTTAACAGCATGCTTCACGCAAAGTTGTGTGTGGAGGTTAGCGTAATGTTTTGCAATTCGGCTCATCTACGTTCGTTGTACCTTCAGGTACAACTAGTGTGAAACGGTGCATTTGCGTGCCATCGGGCCTGCGTCCGATGGCACCTCTGGGTAATCGCTTTACGCTATGCTAATATTTAAAGGAAGCCGGCCCATACACGTCCCACGGCACCACTAGGCAGCCATTTATTTCGAACAGGAAAGCGAATCGGCTCATGTACATTCGATGCCACTCGTGGATGGCTATTTACCTTATTGTTACGAGTGTGTGCGCGGCCATGCAGTGCGTGTTAGAGTAAGTGCTGAAGTGCGTGTTGGTGATGTGGTGTCTGCAATGCTCTTACCAGTTTGGTGGCGTACACATAGCCAAATGGTAATTGCGGGAGTTATGTGTGTTAGGTCCCAAGTGATTTTATTTGAGCGTCAGAGTTACCACCGTCTAATAGGGTGTGGCCTACGCTTAATGTGGTGTTGCAGGTGTCTCGGTGAGGTGTTGTATAATGGTCATCCTATGATTGAGGAATTATAGTAGTTACACTCAGCGCAGCCGTGGCCTATATTCAGTCATACACTTTGGTAAGCCATGCGCACGTTTCGCACGCATCTCTTGCATATAGCAAGAGCCTCGCAACTACACCGTCCGAGGTCAACATTTTGACTTTACCGGAACCCTGACCAATAAGTGGAAGTGTGTCAAATGGAGTACCGTATTATTTTAAAACACGAATGAATGCGATGTTGACGCTGCGTATAGTGAGGCAAAATATGTTGCCGTGATTCACGGCTAAGGATTAAATACAAAACATATCGACATTCGTGAACCATTGATGTCGAAGCTGTCATGGGATGTGAACCGAGAAGGCGAAATATTAAGTATGAGCGGGTATCAATCTTGGAACCTCGTCACACGCTGGATATCGTTGCATATCACTTGGATTCCGCATATTGCATATTGCATATCGCATACCACTTTCTGTTTGGAAACACCAAGTAGCTTGCCACAGTCGTCCTCTGCACTTGGAAAGTGAAAATACCACACAATGGGAATGATCAGCGATGAAAATTTGTTACTTTCACTTCATATTTAGTGAGTTGTTGCTGGTTGTACGAGCAAAGCAAGACAGTCATGAGCGCACTGCGTTTTTACCATTGTTCTGTTCTGCCCGACATCCACGCGTGCAATTAATTCCTCGCCGTTATGAGATTCAGAAGTGTGTACTGTGAAAATTCGAAAGAAGAAGAAGGGCAGTGTTTGTGCCATTCTTCATCAATGCTGAGAATGCACTTCCTCCAATGCCTTCACTCATAATTGGCTAATAAAGCATGTTTCCCAAAAAAATAATTGCACGACGAAAATATCCCATTCAGCAATTAAACTCACATTCGACTTTCCACATCATCAAAAGTAATCGCCGGTGGAAGATCCTCATGCGTTGTGCTGACGTTCCTATTTGACACCTTGGCGTTATAGCTGGACCAGCGGGTCTGCTGTTGGATACACTCGACACTGTTAGGTGTACAGCGATGGCTCGGTCGACCCCGCCTGGCGGGTCTGCTATTGGGTACAGTTGACACCGTCAGCGGCGCTGCTGGGAGTCGACTGTATCCTATCGGGCCGGCCAGGCCTGGTGGGTCTGCTATTGGGTACAGTTGACACCGTCAGCGGCGCTGCTGGGAGTCGACTGTATCCTATCGGGCCGGCCAGGCCTGGTGGGTGTGCTATTGGGTACAGTTGACACCGTCAGCGGCGCTGCTGGGAGTCGACTGTATCCTATCGGGCCGGCCAGGCCTGGTGGGTCTGCTATTGGGTACAGTTGACACCGTCAGCGGCGCTGCTGGGAGTCGACTGTACCCCACTAGGCCGGACCGGCCTGGTGGCCGGGATCGATGTCGGCATGGTTATGCGCTATGGTGACCGACACGGGTCATCACAACGCCGACATGGTCTGTGTCCGGCCCGGCATGTAGCGCTGCTGAGTGGTAGTGTGGTGTCGCCGTTCCCCCTCCCCCACCACTACCACTAGCCGCCCGTTCTCAGCCAAACGTGTTTGGGTGGGGGCATACATATAGGGCGGGGAGCATAGCGCCACGGCTAGGAAAAGTTGACTGCGTGGGATAGTCACTTGTATTTGGCTATAATAAAGTTCCAATGTCATTCACACCATTGCTAAATGTGAAATGCAGTCAATGAGTATGCCTGATACATCGTCTCCGCTGTTGGTTCTGCTATAGAGGCCCAGTTGTAACTTACCTGGAGTGGTTCGGCCTTAACAGTGATTCTGGTGTTACTGGGACAGAGGGTTAGCTGTGGTGAGAAATCATGCCACTGCCAGATAATTCTCTCGACAAAAACATGCTGCCGGGTACCATGAGACGGCGAGGGGAGGGTAATATGGCAAAGGCCAAGGGGGACGTGCGCCAGTTCAAAGTTTATCCACGGATGCATTAACGCCCTGAGTCGTTGTTGCCTTCCAGCGAGTTCAGCGACAGCTTGGACACGCATGCTAGATACTTTCTCCATCGGAAAAAGGAGTCTGGGCGGTTTGCCAGCTGGTGAGCAGGTGCACTGGTTGTTCGCTTGACTGGGGTCACGTCTATGTCATTAAGTCGGCCCACCAGCCCTTGGCATAACCTGCATGTGACATGCATTGAGCTGCCCGGTGGGTGATTGCGTCATAAAATCCATCACGAGCGTGACTGGCTTGACAGTCGAGGGACGTCCTCACCGCTCGCGCCAGCACAACGCTTTTCTGCTGTGAAAGAATGTTTCGGGAAATAATTACCATTGATGTTAAATCAGAACAGTCAACTTCAATAAATGCATTAGAACCACAAAATACGAGTTTTAGTCGCATCAAATAAAGTTGTTTCAACATTAATTATATGTCGGCGCTCACGATGCCCTCACGAGACGGCGCCGCCACTGCTGTGGTGGTAACTTCTCCTCACGGTCGTTTTGACATGTGGCGCCAAATTTGTAATCCTCAACTTGGGTCAGGGGCGGCTTCAGAAGCGCGTTCTTAAAGTCACATTAGGAACATTTTCTAGCTCGAGTCCGCGGTGCTGCAGCTGCAGCTGCAGTTGGCCAGCTGTGGTGTCACGTGACGTCCGGCTGCCCGCGACATCTGCCTGTCGGACACGCGCGGCTGTCTGTCAGCGTCAGTCTGTCGGACTCGTCAGTCTGTCGGACCCGTCAGTCTGTCGGACCCGTCACTCTGTCGGACCCGTCACTGTCGGACCCGTCACTCTGTCGGACCCGTCACTCTGTCGGACCCGTCACTCTGTCAGACCCGTCACTCTGTCGGACCCGTCACTCTGTCGGACCCGTCACTGTCGGACCCGTCACTCTGTCGGACCCGTCACTCTGTCGGACCTGTCATTCTGTCGGACCCGTCACCCTGTCGGACCCGTCACTCTGTCGGACCCGTCACTCTGTCGGACCCGTCACCCTGTCGGACCCGTCACTCTGTCGGACCCGTCACTCTGTCGGACCCGTCACTCTGTCGGACCCGTCACTCTGTCGGACCCGTCACTCTGTCGGACCCGTCAGTCTGTCGGACCCGTCAGTCTGTCGGACCCGTCACTCTGTCGGACCCGTCACTGTCGGACCCGTCACTCTGTCGGACCCGTCACTCTGTCGGACCCGTCACCCTGTCGGACCCGTCACCCTGTCGGACCCGTCACTCTGTCGGACCCGTCACTCTGTCGGACCTGTCATTCTGTCGGACCCGTCACTCTGTCGGACCCGTCACTCTGTCGGACCCGTCACTCTGTCGGACCCGTCACTCTGTCGGACCCGTCACTCTGTCGGACCCGTCACTCTGTCGGACCCGTCACTCTGTCGGACCCGTCACTCTGTCGGACCCGTCACTCTGTCGGACCCGTCACCCTGTCGGACCCGTCACCCTGTCGGACCCGTCATCCTGTCGGACCCGTCACTCTGTCGGACCCGTCACTCTGTCGGACCCGTCACTGTGTCGGACCCGTCACTGTGTCGGACCCGTCACTCTGTCTGACCCGTCACTCTGTCGGACCCGTCACCATGTCGGACCCGTCACCCTGTCGGACCCGTCACCCTGTCGGACCCGTCACTCTGTCGGACCCGTCACCCTGTCGGACCCGTCACCCTGTCGGACCCGTCACCCTGTCGGACCCGTCACTCTGTCGGACCCGTCACTCTGTCGGACCCGTCACTCTGTCGGACCCGTCACTCTGTCGGACCCGTCACTCTGTCGGACCCGTCACCCTGTCGGACCCGTCACTATGTCGGACTCGTCACTCTGTCGGAATCGTCAGTCTGTCGGAATCGTCAGTCTGTCGGACCCGTCACTCTGTCCGACCCGTCACTCTGTCGGACCCGTCACTGTGTCGGACCCGTCACCATGTCGGACCCGTCACCCTGTCGGACCCGTCACTCTGTCGGACTCGTCAGTCTGTCGGAATAGTCAGTCTGTCGGACTCGTCAGTCTGTCGGACTCGTCAGTCTGTCGGACTCGTCACTCTGTTCGACTCGTCACCCTGTCGGACTAACGGGGTTGCCTGTCAGGTGGGCTGCCTGTGACGGCGCTTCCCATCGGCTGCTGGCATTCATTGCCGGTGCGACCATCCTCCCCCTACCCGGTCCCGATCCCTCCTCCCTCTGCGGCGGCGAGGATCCCCTCCCCCCTCCCCACTGCGCAGGTGCGGACCGTTTTTCCGTCCAAAGTTCCTGCCGAGTTGCGGTGAAGGAAAAAAAAGCCTTCTGCATAGTCACTGGGGCATTCCGGACACATGCTGGTGTATTGGTCGGACATATTCGGGCAGATATTGACTTGCCCAATTTCCAACATCGTCGAAACCTGAAGCTAATGCGACACGTCACTAGAGTCGGTTCATACAACAGCCATATCGCTGACATTTCCTCGCAGCATGCTCCGCTCTACCATAGACAAGTAAACATGTTTTAACTTTCCAGCACCTTCGTGATGCGAGATATCTCACACAGCCGACAATAGCCAGGCTGCAGTACGCCAAATTGCACACTGTACCGACTGGAATCTGAATTTCTGGTCACCTGTGGTTGGTCACAGGTATCTAATTGTGAAATGCTTTCGAGATCCACTAACTTTATAAGCAAACATGGCGATTACAAATGTATTACACCCATAATCCCAAACATCTACCAAAAATCTGGCAGGTATTTCTGTGCTGCCCAGTTGTCTTGCTGGCTTCCAATTCAACATGAGGTGTACTCAGTAAAATTGATTTTTCTATTTCAAGATCGATTTGGATGTAAACTATTATATTTGGATACAACTATATTGGGGTGCACCCTTCATATATGTCCAATAGAGACCTCCCGCAAATCGAACTACATGACTTACGGAAATTATGCTTGTTTCGCTCCTCACTGGCCATACTCATTGCTAAAGAATAGAAAACACGCCAATTCCTTCGTGCCAGCGATGTTTTGTACCTCATACCTTTTCGCACTTCATATATAGATGTCCGATACATGGTTAATATTGACAATCGCTCATCGATTTTACAAATCGAAACAACCTTTGATTTTCGTCAGAAAAAATTAGGTGACCTACATTCAGATGCTTCTGAATTGCTCTTCGCTTTCTTACCGAAGAGTCAAATAGATGATTCGTTATAGAAAAACGCAGATTTCTTATCCACGTAAATGGGCACTTCCGGACCTTACTTTGGAATGTTTGAAACGTATGTAAAATAATCGATGTAAAATAAAATATTGAAGAACATTGTATTGAAGAAAAGTGATTGACAGGATTTTCCTAGGGGTGGGAGAGGCGACCAAAAGAAAACGGAATGAAACAGAGAAAGATTTCGGCACGCGAAACGCGCAGAAAATTTACGATTTTACTTGGTTAAAATACCAAAGTAGCTGTTTGATCAATTCCATTTTTGGATGCGAAGAGGATCCTTCGTCTCTTAGCTGTGCCTCTGAATGGCAATGATTACAATGAATCAAGGACGGGAGCTTTCCCATTCAGTTTGTCAAGTAGGTGTTGTTTTCCTAGCATGACGATTGGACAGTGTCTGGTTTCCTCACACGACATTCGGACGGTGTCCGGTTTTCCTGCGGGGTTTCCGCACAATACGATTGTTCGACACGGCTGCTGTGTCACCCGTTCTTTTTTTCCTGCGACGGTCGGCGACGCGGGTAACGCCCCGTCACGGATAGCGCCTCCGTCACGGCTGGGTCCCGTCACGGATAGGTCCCGTCATGGATAGGTCCCGTCACGGATAGGTCCCGTCACTGGTAGAGCCCCGTTACGGATAGGTCTCTTCACGGATAGGTCCCGTCACTGGTAGCACGGATAGGTCCCGTCACGGATAAGTCACGTCACTGGTAGCGCCCCGTCACGGATAGTTCCTGTCACTGGTAGCACGGATAAGTCCCGTCACCCGTCACGGATAAGTCACGTCACTGGTAGCGCCCCGTCACGGATAGGTCCTGTCACTGGTAGCATGGATAAGTCCCGTCACCCGTCACGGATAAGTCACGTCACTGGTAGCGCCCCGTCACGTATAGGTCCCGTCACTGGTAGCACGGATAGGTCCCGTCTCGGATAAGTCACGTCACTAGTAGCGCCCCATCACGGATAAGTCACGTCACTAGTAGCGCCCCATCACGGATAAGTCACGTCACGGATAAGTCACGTCACTAGTAGCGCCCCATCACGGATAAGTCACGTCACTAGTAGCGCCCCATCACGGATAGGTCCCGTCACTGATAAGTCACGTCACTAGTAGCGCCCCATCACGGATAGGTCCCGTCACGGATAAGTCACGTCACTGGTAGCGCCCCATCACGGATAAGTCACGTCACTAGTAGCGCCCCATCACGGATAGGTCCCGTCACGGATAAGTCACGTCACTGGTAGCGCCCCATCACGGATAAGTCACGTCACTAGTAGCGCCCCATCACGGATAAGTCACGTCACTAGTAGCGCCCCATCACGGATAGGTCCCGTCACGGATAAGTCACGTCACTAGTAGCGCCCCATCACGGATAAGTCACGTCACTAGTAGCGCCCCATCACGGATAGGTCCCGTCACTGATAAGTCACGTCACTAGTAGCGCCCCATCACGGATAAGTCCCGTCACGGATAAGTCACGTCACTAGTAGCGCCCCATCACGGATAAGTCACGTCACTAGTAGCGCCCCATCACGGATAGGTCCCGTCACGGATAAGTCACGTCACTGGTAGCGCCCCATCACGGATAAGTCACGTCACTAGTAGCGCCCCATCACGGATAGGTCCCGTCATGGATAAGTCACGTCACTGGTAGCGCCCCATCACGGATAAGTCACGTCACTAGTAGCGCCCCATCACGGATAGGTCCCGTCACGGATAAGTCACGTCACTGGTAGCGCCCCATCACGGATAAGTCACGTCACTAGTAGCGCCCCATCACGGATAGGTCCCGTCACGGATAAGTCACGTCACTGGTAGCGCCCCATCACGGATAGGTCCCGTCACGGATAAGTCACGTCACTGGTAGCGCCCCGTCACGGATAGGTCCCGTCACGGATAAGTCACGTCACTGGTAGCGCCCCATCACGGATAGGTCCCATCACGGATAGGTCACGTCACTGGTAGCGCCCCGTCACGGATAGGTCCCGTCACGGATAAGTCACGTCACTGGTAGCGCCCCATCACGGATAGGTCCCATCACGGATAGGTCACGTCACTAGTAGCGCCCCATCACGGATAGGTCCCGTCACGGATAGGTCACGTCACTAGTAGCGCCCCATCACGGATAGGTCCCGTCACGGATAAGTCACGTCACTGGTAGCGCCCCGTCACGGATAGGTCCCGTCACGGATAGGTCACGTCACTGGTAGCGCCCCGTCAGAGAAGATACCGTCGCGAGCAGCGCGGTGCTGATCACCAACAGGACTCCGACATGCATTGATGTCGTGGTGCTATGCCTGATAATCAATGCTTCTGAATCTTTAGCTGGGTGGATTGTTTATTGTTTATTGTTTATTGTCCACAATCTCCAACAGCATATTGTGCCCTTTACAGGAGAAGTCAGTAGTTAAAAACGTACACAGAACAGGTGAATAGTTTTCAGTTAAAACAAACAAACGGCTGTCAGAACTCGTCGATGTCCGATGGCTCCGCGTCTCAGATGTGAGCGTGTGACGCAGCACAGTATCTCACCACCTGTGTCTTAAATGTATTCAGCGAGTCTGTGAAGATGTCCACACTCGATGTCATCGCTAAAAATGCGTTCGCTACTCTCAATAATCTGTTAAACAAGCCGCACCTAATGGTTTCTACACGTGCATACGGTACATGGAATAAAACAGGTTGCCTATTTCTCCTGACTGGGACACTTAATCCAAAGTTTTGCAATAACATTGATGAGTCTGTCCTCCCACATAAAACATTTCGTAAGAACATGATGTCGGATTGTATGCGACGAGTGGACACAGATGTCATGTTATAAAAGCGAAGAAGGTCCTGATATTGTAAAGATTCCGGTCGAGGTGTGGCACTACAGTGTTGGGCAAGCCACATTAAAAAATTTATGTTCTACCCTATCAATCCTGGTGAGATGTGTTGAAGCTGCGCCTGCCCAGATGACGGAGCAATACTCAAGGCGAGACCTAATGTTCGCGTTATATGCCGCCAACAGAGCAATTTTCGAGAATTTGCTACCAGGAACCCCTGCTTGCATTGATCGAATAAAAAGTCCGAGAGCCCGGTTTGCGGATGACACAGTTTTTGCCACATGCTGTGCGAAAGTCAATTTGCTGTCCAGGTACACACCCAGGTCTCGCATCACAGTCTCACGCTGCAGCGTTGCATTGTGTACTTTATATTCGAAGCGCACAGGAGTACGGCGAAGAGTCATTGTGAATGATTTACATTTTAGAGGGTTCAAGGATAGCATCCAGTCTGCGGACCACTTACAAAGGGAATCAATATCCCTCTGCAAGCGTGTCGCGTCGTCCACAGACGCTACCCTCCTAAAGATTTTGACGTCATCAGCAAACATCAGACATTCCGAGTCAATACTGGATGGCAGGTCGTTCACAAATATGGCAAATAACAGAGGAGCCAGCAAGCTCCCTTCCGGTACACCAGAAGTGACGTCAGCCCGGTCAGAGACCGCCCCGTTAACTATCACCCGCTGCCGGCGACCAGTCAGATATGACCGAATCAGAGAGAGCATTTTGTCTGAAACATGATATGCATTTTCAAGCTTGTATAGTAACAGCTTATGGTTGACACTTTGGAAAGCCGAAGAGTAGTCCGTATAGATTGCATCTGTCTGGCAACCAGCCGCGATGGAATCCCAGGCGTGTCTCAAGAAAACTGCCAGGTTTGAAGCACATGACCTTTTTGGAATAAAACCGTGCTGGGTGTTAGTCAGTGCTGGCAAAATGTGATCACTCAAAGCATTGTAGATGTTTTTTTTCCCTAAAATCTTGCCACATAGGCAAAGAAGTGAAATGGCTCGGTAGTTCGTCGGATTTTTCCGGTTGCCTTTCTTATATATTGGTGTGATATTTGCCTTTTTCCACTGGTTGGGAAATTTTCCCTGCCTGATGGAAAGGATGCAAATTTTGTACAGCGGAACGCATAATTGGTCAGCACACTCACGGAGGATTCGGGCACTGATATTATCTGGTCCACATGCTTTATGCGGGTCAAGTCCAATGAGAATCGTGTGGATTTGTTCTAATGAGGGCCGAAAGTCTGTGAGATTAGACAGTCCATAGACCTGTAATGGTGGATACTGGGCTACATCCCGTGCTGTGAACTTGGCCGAAAAGGCTTTGTTCAACAGGTTGACACGTCCAACGTCATCGCTGATTAACTTGTTTCCGTCTAGCAGAGACTGAACAGAACCACTCCTTTTAAAACATTTCAAAAATGACCAGTATCGCTTGGGATTTGTCTTAAAATCTTCAACTAGTCCCCTCAGATAACTGCAGTAGCTTCGTCCGATCAGACGTTTGAAGAAGTCGCGTTTGTCTGTAAATTCACGCCGAATGACACCGTCACTCGGGTGCCTTTTCATTCGACGATGTGCACATTCCTTCGCGGCTAGTGCACGCCTGGCCTCAACGTCAAACCAGGGTGGAAGTCTACGGCGAGGAGTCACGACTGGCACATGATCACGAATAGCAGCTTCGATTAACGAGTAAAACACATCAACAGCATTGTCAACATCTAAGTCATCCAGCATGTTCCACGGTAAAAGTTCCAGACAGCGTCGCAATGAATTAAAATCTGCTCTCTTGTAGTTGTAAGCAGTCGATCTTGTCACAGCTGGTGGTGATGGCCTCGGCAGGAAGAACTTTGCCTGGATCTCGTCATGGTCCGAGTCTATAATTCCCTTCCGAACGAAGGTTTCTGCTGCGATGTCGATAGTGAGCACTAAGTCTAAAATGTTGTTGGCTCTGGTAGATTGAGTGACGTATTGTCGCAGGCCTTGGAGATCACACGCTTCCAGGAAGCGGTTGGCCCTGGCCGTTTGTCTGAGCCTGACTGGGTTGGCCCAGTCTGACGCAGACGGTACCCAGCCAAGCTCAGGAATATTGAAGTCGCCCAAGACCATCAGCCGGCGTCCGGGTGGGAGCTCGCCTAAATGTCGAAAGATTTGTGTAATGGCGTTGTCGTCGTCTGGTGGCCTGTAGCACACAGCTACCGTCACGGTCGGATTGCCGAGGTCCACCAACAACAACTCAGTGTCCGGCATCGCCAGCAGACGTCGGGTCGGTAGCAGGGCGGCACGGACCGCACATGCCACACCCCCACCAACACGCCCATCCGATCGGTCTCTGCGGAACCAGGTGTGTTTGGGCAAGAAAGCCTGCAGTTCAGAATTCAACACAGAGTCGTCCAGCCACGTCTCAGTGAACGCTATAACGTCATACCGGTCGTACTCTGCCGCGGCCGCCCGAAGCTGTCCCAGCTTTCCACGGATGCTGCGGCAGTTCTGCATGATCGCAGTTATTCCGGACCCTGCACTTCTTGGGTGACTCCGCTGGTCGGGACCAACAGATGTCGTCGATCGGTCGAGGCCTGGACCCGGGTTTAGCTCGACATCTCCTGACATGATGAGGCGTGCCAAATTCCAAGTGGAGCATGATTTCGTGTCGTGTTGCATTCGGCTGCGGAAATATTTTGTAGCTCTTCCGACAGGTGATAGGAATCTTGGTACTGGTGGAGCCCACAGACGGCGTGAAGCCAACACTGTAAAGCTTCGGCTTTTGACGGTCAATGCCCCTGAGTGTCTTCTCAATATCCAGTCCGATCCATCACTTTCCAGGTCTGGGCAACGGCCAACACATGTAGAGACCAACAGCAATACGAGCAGCGACACGAAAAAGCGCCCGCACGGCGGTCCTTGAACCCGGGCCCGTCGGTCGCCCTTGACCCAGCAACACGAGGTCAACCCTCCTGACCACTTGGCCACCGGGCCGCCGAGCGCCCCGCGCATAGAGCCTGGCCACACTATACGAGCCGAAGTGTACTGGCGGACTTCGTCGGCCATGTTGGCACGGCTGCACCCTCCAAGCGCAGCACCGACACTAAGAGATTGTCGGGAGCGCACAACAGCTAGAGAAGCTGGAACAGCTTCTTATTAAAGCTGATCTGAAGAATATGGGAAACACCTTTAAGAGACAGAGCAAAAATGCATAATTCCACACGTCAGGTCAAAAAGGCAGGAGCGTCTGCCAGCCAACCACGTAGCACCGCGCATGCGCACCGAATCCATCGCATCCGCACCGGATGCACCGTTTATTTTTGTATTCTACAAACCAATGACAATGCATTCCTGGTGGCGTCTCGGGTAGCTTCCAGCGAACGCCACGGTCCCTGTGAGGTGTGTCGTCTGTTGGATTCTGCTCGTTTTGGGATGAATTTGACCTGTGCCACCCTGATCCATATTTGGGCATGCAGGCATACCGCAGTGTTGATCTATCGGCGCCAAGCTCAGCTGGAGTATCCAATCACGAGCGGGAAAACAGAAGAGCTTGCCGGTTTAATAACGTCATTGCCGTTGACCTAGAAAGTTCATGGAACATTTTTTGCTCGGAGTGCAATACTTCACACACACACACACACACACACACACACACACACACACATACACATACAAATACACACATACACACACACACACAGATACATATATATATATATATATATATATATATATATATATATATATATATATATATATATATATGTGTGTGTGTACATTTATATATATACCTATATATACATATATATATATTTATATACATACATATATATATATATCGCTTTATATATATATAAAGCGAGGGTTATTGCAATCATTAAAGCATGGTTAAGTGACTGTGGCCTTGAAATCCACTGGTACTGTGTACCAACTGGCCGTGGCATGCGGCGGTCGCGACGAAGCGGGCATTTCATTGATCATTCATGCACCACGGAACGGCCAGTGCGCTGTGCCGTTTCCAGCCAAAACTAAGCCAGGAATGCAGAGTGAAATTGGATTCCTTGATGCAGCTGGCCATTTCATTTCATCATTCACGTGGCATACAGTCATTCGGGTGCACCATGTCAAATGCCGGATAGACTGGGCTCATTCCGCACATTGTTCGATATCATTTGCTGAAGTTTATCAACATATGTTTTATCCTTCTGAACTTATAAATACAGAACAAATTCGGCTCAAAGCATTCCAGTAACGTTACCAGACCGCAAGACTGGTAACGTGTTGCGTGATGCTGATTGGAGTGACGGGTTGTAACGTCACTTGCTCATTGCACTTGCACGTGTGACGTCACTTGCTCGTTTGGTGCCCGACTCCGGCGATAGGCTCCATAAGCACCATGGCGTGAGCGAGGAGTTATTCAACGGAACACCTTTCCAACTATAATCAGCCGTTTGTGGGGTGGAGGGTGAAGACGGCGGACGACCTGTGTATTCCGCCTCAGGAAAGAGAAACGAAAAAAAGGAAGCTTGAGTGGTGGTTTGTGGCTGACCATCAAAACAAAGAAATTTACACCGGGGACATGCTCATGACTCTTACGTGACACAGGTGCATAATAAAGCAGCGGTGGGATGCTGCGCGAGGAGAATAGTCAGCTCCAACCTGCGATATGCATCGGTGCCATTACCATTTAAGGTTGCATTTTGATGTTCAATTTATAGCAGCATGAGGTAAACTTCACATCACTCCCAAGCGAACTTAATCTAGCATAACCAAATTTCCCACGAATTTTTGTAGTGTACGTGTCCATGTGAACTGTTGATGTTTTAAAGCTAACCGAACATTTTCTGACGGCATCTTACCATATTTTGGCACTGGTCACAAAAACGTACCAGCAGCCACCGGTACGAGGCTGCCGGCTGCTTAGGCCAAATGTTCCAGTTGAAGGTTGGCACTGGGTGGGCTGGCGCAAGGTCGGACTCCTTTGTTGAATTCAATGAATAACGAGCATGATGTGAATGCTGCATGCACAGTAGGTTATGATAGTACCTCTGCACAGCTGGCATAAAGCTACACAATACAAATTAGCTGAGCGCTACCCTGCACTCTCTTCCTGTATGCCAACGTTATTCGGACATACCTTGAAAACCCAGCCATAGCAGCTAAGCAGGCCTGAGAGTAAAAATGGAGTTGTTGCTGAATGAAATACATGGTATCTATCGAACAGTTCTGGGGACATTTCTGCACCAGGAAATCAAGTGCATGCAAATGATACCCATAGCTTAATATTACCTGTCAGTTCCATAGAATCAGTCTCGTAGTTCCAGTTCCGTAGTCTTAACACGGGCCCTGGAGGGCCTCGGAAAATTTCGCGCACTGAATGGGGGGGGGGACGGATTCCGCCCCCAAAGATCTCGGCTCCTACTGAGGCTAGATCAACGAAATTCGCAGGGTGGATGGGCACGATAGTGAACTCCATTGTGTGGAAATTTCATGACCTTAGGTCAATATCTTCAAGGTCAAATTATGGCAAAATAACAAAATGTTCTCGTTTTGCGTACATTGGCTTGTCAATATTATGGATCGCTGTGATTGTGTTTAAATGCTCCGAAATGGGCATTAATGATGTTTGGACATCACTAATGATGCAATACAGATGCTAGATCTGCCATTTGACCTTAGGCCACCTATATTGGAGCACTTTAGCAGGCCATTACCTGCTCCAGTTACCGGAACCGGGCTACCCACCCGACTGCTCCATTGGGCGGTTTGGCACAATTGGCTTCGCAAAGAAAGGAGTGAAATTCATGAATAAAGTATGGAAACGCTTAGGCACACAATGACAAACAGTAGATGTGTAGGGATGTGTAGGGATGTGTAGGGATGTGTAGGGAGTAACATGTAAAGTGACATAAATCGCGTGAGAGTCATTTGCATTTTTGACAACATTCCAGTTGACCAAGTTGGTTCTATTAGCCTGTCATGAACTTGACCTGACTTGACCTCGGCGACCTAACATGACTTTTAAATTATATGGCATAACAAAATGCATCAAACAATTCGCTAGTGTTTTCAAGAACAGTTCCCTTTTGCCAATATACGGGAAGCGCATCAGCGCCGATTTTTGTGGTCTGATGCTGCGAATTGTTTTTACTTTAAAGGCCCCTTACTTGAAAGTTCTCGGCCAATTTTTATTTTTCTTTCTTTAAGCAATGCGCCGATCATTTCCATGTAGGTACGCAAAAAATGGCGGATATCGGCTGGTACAATATGAAGTTATGTACGAAAACTCTGAGAGGTGGCCGGAATTCGCCAACCCGCTCCAGGACGTGTGTTAACCTGTCATAAACTTCACCTGACTTGACCTCGGTAACCTGACATGACTTTGAAACAATGTAGCATAACAATGTATACCAAACAAGTCGCTAGTTTTGCCAAGAAGACTTCCCTTTTGCCAATATACGGAAAGCGCATCAGCGCCGATATTTGTGGTCTGGAGCTCAGATGTTTTTTTTTACTTTAGCGACCCCTAACTCGAAAACGTTTTTGTACATTTTTATTTTTCTTAATTTAAACAACGCGCCGTTCATTTATAAGTAGGTACACAAACAATGGCATACATCGGTCAGTAAAATCTGGAGTTATCTACGAAAAACCGGAAGGGTGGGCGGATTTCGCCACCCCCCCCCCTCCAGGGCGCGTGTTAATCTAATGGTCCCATTCCCATAATCTTAGCCCTTTGGCCCCAGTCCTATAGTTTCATAGTCGCAGTCCCGTAGTCTTAATTTCATGGTCCCAATCCCACAATCCTAGTCCTATGTTCTCAGTCCCATTGTTCCATCCTCCAATCCAGTCTAGTCCAGTCCTCACAGCCCCATAGTCCCAGTCCTATACTCACAGTCCCATAGTTCGCAGTCCTTCGGTTAGCACTGTGCATGCTAAAGCCCACGGACACATTGTAAACTACGCCAGTGCTTGTACCGGGGCGCCAGCCACTGGCTCCTGACCGCTCATACTGCACTGACACTGCATGCAGCTGGGATTTGGTGCCTTCGCCGGGGTGTCAGAATGTCAGAGAGCGTAGGCTGCCGTATTGTCACTGCATGCAGCTGGGATTTGGTGCCTTCGCCGGGGTGTCAGAATGTCAGAGAGCGGCTACTGACTGCTGCCGTATTGTCACTGCACGCAGCTGGGATTGGCCGCCACCGAACGCTCCGAGACCACGACAGGACACCTCAGTCGTCGCCGGCGCTGTACTCACAAGATGGCCACGTCTTCACGTCCCTGCCACGTCATGGTGACGGCCGTCTTGGCGTTGCGGTCGCTGTGGGTGACGGCGGCACACTCGGGCAGGCCCTTGACGCCGCTGACCTGCAGCCAGACGCCGTGGCCTCGGGCGTTCTGGCCGGTGAGAGGGTCGCGCGCCTGCACCACGAAGCCCTTCATCACGGCGCCGTCCTGAACCGCCTGAATTGTCACTGTCGGACAAGGCAGAAGGTGTTACGGGGGTGACGCTACTCTGTCGGACAGGGCAGAAGGTGTTACGGGGGTGACGCTACTCTGTCGGACAGGGCAGAATGTGTTACGGGGGTGACGGTACTCTGTCGGACAGGGCAGAAGGTGTTACGGGGGTGACGCTACTCTGTCTGACAGGGCAGAATGTGTTACGGGGGGTGACGCTACTCTGTCGGACAGGGCAGAATGTGTTACGGGGGTGACGCTACTCTGTCGGACAGGGCAGAAGGTGTTACGGGGGTGACGCTACTCTGTCGGACAGGGCAGAAGGTGTTACGGGGGTGACGCTACTCTGTCGGACAGGGCAGAATGTGTTACGGGGGTGACGCTACTCTGTCGGACAAGGCAGAAGGTGTTACGGGGTGACGCTGCTCTGTCGGACAGGGCAGAATGTGTTACGGGGTGACGCTGCTCTGTCGGACAAGGCAGTGTGTGTCACATGGCGTAATGCTCTCAAGTGGGATACGGTGACATCACGGCTAAATTCGGCACAGCTCTTGACGCTGCAGTGGCGCTGCCATGCCAGCCAAAACCCCTATAGACTTTTGGCGTGTCGCAGCGTTTATATGGTTCTGAACTGGAAACATTTCCGCCTTTTGACAAACTATGTATGCCAGGCATTGGTATTGTACATTAGAAATCGCGTCAGGGTTTTCTGAACGGCCATTTAAATATCAAATGGCTGCAAAGGCAGGGCATATAACACGCACCGACTGTAAAACATATACCGCCCTTATCCCAGTGCTAAGCACTGTGGCTAAATCAGGCTGTTGACAGTGCACATATTGGTTCGGTGCAATATCGAATCGAGTTTGGGCCATTCCGGTACCGTAAAGGATGAGGGGAGGGGAGTCATTGAGGTAGTGGAGTAAATTGTAAGTGGATCGTTTAGTCCTTCGCAATTTGTCTTACATGTATTAAAAACAATGAAAAAATGTAACAGTCAAACAATAATTTCATCATAATATCCACGATTGGCACCACATCCGCCCCTTCTTCCACATCCCACGGTAGATCACATTATCACGACGGATTGCATGGCTTCCTGCCATGTCAGCTGTCAACTGCCAGCTGTCACTTGCCAGCTGTCAATTGTTGCCGATCAGCTGTGTCTGGCCATATGTTTTTGAACATTTCCGCATTTCACTGGCTCCCATTTTACAGTGTTTTTTGTCCTCAAGTTTTGCGTAAGTTATCAGGATCAATATTCCTACATACATATTGGATTGTAGGCCAGCTTACAGCGCTGTCTTATCGCGCCTTGGTCACGGCGCGCTAGCCTTGACCTCGGTGTGCTGGCCTTGACCTCGGCACGCTGGCCCTGATCACTGCGTATTGGCCCTGACCTCGGCGTGTTACCCTTGACCTCGGCGTGTTACCCTTGACCTCGGCGCTTTGGCTTTGACCTCGGCGCGTTGGTCTTGACCTTGGCGCACTGACCATCATCAGAATAATGTATTTTCGTACGTCGTCACTGCAATAGCACCGATAGGGTCGGTACCGGCGCGAGCAATGTGGCCCGCTGTTGATCTTCAAGGCATGAGCGCCGATTATGACCATGTCAGCAACGTGCAGGCACACACTCGCTACTTGAAGCCATTTCAAGAAAATATGTCCCTATTGAATGTACGAGACTATCCGCGATCAGTAAGTGCCGCCCACGGGGTCGTGAAGCGACACTCCCGAGCTGCTGCGCTCACGTATTTTGTCCTTCAGCCACCCGGACGGCGGTGATTCCGCAGATTGGCACCACCCTCGGCAGCTTGGTGCATGTTTCACTGTGCGAACCCACAAGTTGAGCACAGTTGACGCGCCGTCGGCACGAGAGATTGTCGGCTCGCTCATTGTGCACTCTGCTGGCACACAACTCGACAAGTTCGAGTGCATTATGTACCGGTCTCGGCGGCCACTCGCCTGATGGTGTCCGCCCCGGGTACGTTACGTGCGGCAATACTCGGTGAATTATTGACGGCCGTGGCTTCTGGAGACACCGGCTGGAGCCAGAACGGCTCGTGCCACAGGCAGAGGTACGCCCCGGGAATTGGTCGCCGCCGTCGGCAGTGACGGCCGACCAGCGGCAGTCTCAGCTGTCCGAGCGCGGGGCAGTCTCAGCTGTCCGAGCGCGGGGCAGTCTCAGCTGTCCGACCGGCGGCAGTCTCAGCTGTCCGAGCGTGGGGCAGTCTCAGCTGTCCGACCGGCGGCAGTCTCAGCTGTCCGAGCGCGGGGCAGTCTCAGCTGTCCGAGCGCGGGGTAGTCTCAGCTGTCCGAGCGCGGCAGTCTCAGCTGTCCGACCGGCGGCAGTCTCAGCTGTCCGAGCGCGGGGCAGGCGCAGCTGTCCGAGCGCGGGGCAGTCTCAGCTGTCCGAGCGCGGGGCAGTCTCAGCTGTCCGAGCGCGGGGCAGTCGCAGCTGTCCGAGCGCGGGGCAGTCTCAGCTGTCCGAGCGCGGGGCAGTCTCAGCTGTCCGAGCGCGGGGCAGTCTCAGCTGTCCGAGCGCGGGGCAGTCTCAGCTGTCCGAGCGCGGGGCAGTCGCAGCTGTCCGAGCGCGGGGCAGTCTCAGCTGTCCGAGCGCGGGGCAGTCTCAGCTGTCCGAGCGCGGGGCAGTCGCAGCTGTCCGAGCGCGGGGCAGTCTCAGCTGTCCGAGCGTGGGGCAGTCTTAGCTGTCCGAGCGCGGGGCAGTCGCAGCTGTCCGAGCGCGGGGCAGTCTCAGCTGTCCGAGCGCGAGGCAGTCTCAGCTGTCCGAGCGCGGGGCAGGCGCAGCTGGACCCCAGCGGGAGGCGCGCACTATTGGCTGCACACACGGCTGTACAGTGTATAGTGCACACTGCTGCCACTTGTCGTCAGCACAGCAAGTCCACTGTACCCATTGTAGTGTTGCATTGTGTTCGTCGTTCTCATTGCACTGTATTGGTTTTGCACTAACGTCTGGCGTGTCAACACTTGCCAATCATCCCACGAGGCAGGACCGCATCACAATTTGAATTGGTCCGGTCCGGACCTATTCAAATTCGGAGCTACGGGCTTACGCGGACGATCCGGACAGGCCCTGCGGGCTTTGGACCGGGCCTGGATATGGGTAGGACCAGGATATTGGTGGGGCCGGGATATGGGTAGGGCCTGAATATGGGTAGGGCCGGGATGTGGGTAGGGCCAGGCACAGGTTTGGAAAAAATGAACGGGCCTGTGCTGGGTAAATTCGACACCAATCGCGAGATCTTACGCGCAGCACTCTGGATGTCACTCCATGCCGCTGGTTCTCTCCGTATTAAAGCACCATAGGAGGGAGTTGTAACCTTCCTACACAGCAGAAGGTCGCAAAATAGCACTTGCTACCGAAGGCCATGGCTCCAAGCTGTGGCCGGCTCATAGAGAACCCTTGGATGGCTGCATAAGAAAGTGGCAGCTGCAAAGCTCCCTATGACAGTTGCTGAGAGTCCTCCACCGGCTACAGGGGCGTTCTGGCAAGCTACCTAAAAAAAATATACACGAAGATGCACCGTAGGACTCTATCAGAGGGCCTCTGGTCAGTGCTAGAGGAGCTCTGAACACAACTGGCGAACACATGGAGACCCTTCTGACAGCCAGCTGACGGTGGCTGGAGAACATATGGGGACCCCTCCAACAGCCAGCTGACGGTGGCTGGAGAACATATGGGGACCCTTCCAACAGCCAGCTGACGGTGGCTGGAGAACATATGGGGACCCTTTTGACAGCCAGCTGACGGTGGCTGGAGAGCACATGGGGACCCTTCTGACAGCCATCTGACGGTGGCTGGAGAACATATGGGGACCCCTCAGACAGCCATCTGACGGTGGCTTGGTCAGTCGAGGGACTTGGCATGAACCACTGGAAGAAGCTCTTGAAATTATTTATGTGGTAGCCATGTAATCATCTTTATTAGCCTATAGTTGAGATTCATGGCAACCTAGGAGAGCCAATTAGTCCGGAGGGCCGGATAAAAATATGCGACTCTTAAAAAATACGTGAGCTCTGGATAAAGCTCCCAATCATTCAACAATGAAGTACGAAAAGTCTGGGAATCGTGTGGGTAGCGGGAAGCGTGCCCTGTGCAGCACGAGCAGGTCAGCCGATGTACGAGTATGCCACAGGCTCAAAGTCGGTCTGCACCCACAGCGCTTTAGGGTTACACGCAAAGGCAGGATATGAGTAGGTAAATGGCCTTAGGTTAAAGTACGCTAAATTGTTTCGACCAGTTTTCCTACAGTTTTGACATCTGGCGGCACCTATAATTATTTATTTCAAAGACAGTCCTATACACAGTTGTTGATCCGAAGTGTCAATTTGCATATTGCATATGTCCATGTAACTTGTGGTGCCGTTCTACAGATTATGTAGTTAATCTTGCACATCAAAGGGGAGAACGTCGAGTACTGATACCAACTGCACACCGTTGGTGCCAAAGACAATAAGCAACAGACATCTTCAAAGCAAAACCGCCGCTGCAAGGAAGGACTGCTGAAGCAATCCAACAATGGATATTCCATTCTTGATTCAATGTCAGCTAGGCCATGTTGGCATTGACCGCGACGGAGACTCGACCGAGGCCCACGGAGTGCCTGAACCGTGAGTGCTAGGAGTGCCTGAACCGTGAGTGCTAGGAGTGCCTCAGCAGTGAGTTCTAGAAATGCGTGAACCGTAAGTGCCAGAAGTGCGTGAACCGTGAGGGCCAGGAGTGCATGAACCATGAGTGCCAGGAGTACCTGAACAGTGAGTGCTAGGAATACCTGAACAGTGAGTGTGAGGAGTACCTGAACAGTGAGTGTTAGGAGTGGCTGAACAGTGAATATAAGCAGTGCCTGAACAGTGAGTGCAGGAGTACCTGAACAGTGAGTGTCATGAGTACCTGAACCATGAGTGCCGGGAATGCGTGAACCGTGAACCGGCAGCCCAGTCCAGCCCAGATGTATGAGCCCAGTTCGCTTCAGCTGTGAAGACACGCTGCTCTCGGCTAGCTGGAGCATACGTGAGGAATCTGGCTTACAATGCGGTGTAACAATTGCTGAAACAGAGCTGTGCAGGCAACTGGGGAAATAACTGATCACCAAACCCTCAAGAGAACCACAACTCGCTTGTGAGAGGGCTTTTTCGCCCCCAACTATACAAATAGTGTAGGGTAAGGCCAAAGGTGAAATCGATGGTCAATAGGTGACATAACCCGTCTGCTTTCTCAAATACGTCCCGGGGGTGGGGGTGGGGGTACTCCTGAATGCATACTGATGTGCATGCAGCAAGCTCCTGATTATCCACAACTTGTTCCATGTGTTTTTGACTGGGCGTGAAGCAACGTGTTGTCAGGTCACGACGTTGACTTTCACTTTCCTCTTTTCTGATATGTTATCGCAGAGTTCTTCTTGCGTAAACAATCCAACTGAATGATGGTATATGAATCCGCGACAGACACCTGTGCATTATTCCCACAAATGTTTCACGAAGAACATGCCAAAGCATGCCAGGTCAAAACATGGTATATGGCATACCTTGCAGGTTATTGCATAAATCACGGCATGTGACGCCATCAAAATGGAAGAAGTCACCCAATTGGTATGCTAAAGATGCCCCTGTTGTGCATCTGCACAAAAAGGTCGGTGTGTCCGCGCGTGCTGACTGGCAGCCATCTGTGTGGAGATGCACCAACGGCTACACACTGCTGACTGGCAGCCATCTGTGTGGAGATGCACCAGCGGCTACACACTGCCGACTGGTAGCCATCTGTGTGGAGATGCACCAGCGGCTACACACTGCCGACTGGTAGCCATCTGTGTGGAGATGCACCAGCGGCTGCACACTGCCGACTGACGGCCATCTGTGTGGAGATGCACCAGCGGCTACACACTGCTGACTGGCAGCCATGTGTGTGGAGATGCACCAGCGGCTACACACTGCCGACTGACGGCCATCTGTGTGGAGATGCACCAGCGGCTGCACGCTTGTGGGTTCTGGACTGGGCCATCTGTGTGGAGATGCACCAGCGGCTACACACTGCCGACTGGCGGCCATGTGTGTGGAGATGCACCAGCGGCTACACACTGCCGACTGGTAGCCATCTGTGTGGAGATGCACCAGCGGCTACACACTGCCGACTGGTAGCCATCTGTGTGGAGATGCACCAGCGGCTACACACTGCCGACTGGTAGCCATCTGTGTGGAGATGCACCAGCGGCTAACACTGCCGACTGGTAGCCATCTGTGTGGAGATGCACCAGCGGCCATCTGTGTGGAGTGCGGCATTGTGTGGGATGCACCGCGGTGCACACGCCGACTGGCAGCCATCTGTGTGGAGATGCACCAGCGGCTACACACTGCCGACTGACGGCCATCTGTGTGGAGATGCACCAGCGGCTACACACTGCCGACTGGCAGCCATCTGTGTGGAGATGCACCAGCGGCTACACACTGCCGACTGGTAGCCATCTGTGTGGAGATGCACCAGCGGCTACACACTGCCGACTGGTAGCCATCAGTGTGGAGATGCACCAGCGGCTACACACTGCCGACTGGTAGCCATCTGTGTGGAGATGCACCAGCGGCTACACACTGCCGACTGGTAGCCATCTGTGTGGAGATGCACCAGCGGCTACACACTGCGTGGAGATGCCAGGGCCATCTGTGTGGAGATGCACCAGCGGCCAGACCAGCGGCTACACACTGCCGACTGGGCATTGTGGGAGGCGGGCACGCTGACTGGGCTGCGCTGCCGACTGGTAGCCATCTGTGTGGAGATGCACCAGCGGCTACACACTGCCGACTGGTAGCCATCAGTGTGGAGATGCACCAACGGCCATCTGTGTGGAGATGCACCAGCGGCTGCACACTGCCGACTGACGGCCATCTGTGTGGAGATGCACCAGCGGCCATCTGTGTGGAGATGCACCAGCGGCCATCAGTGTGGAGATGCACCAGCGGCCATCTGTGTGGAGATGCACCAACGGCCATCTGTGTGGAGATGCACCAGCGGCCATCTGTGTGGAGATGCACCAACGGCCATCTGTGTGGTCACTCGAGAGGCACCAGCGGCCATCTGTGTGGAGATGCACCAGCGGCTACACACTGCCGACTGGTAGCCATCAGTGTGGAGATGCACCCAGCGTGCTACACACTGCCGACTGGTAGCCATCAGTGTGGAGATGCACCAGCGGCTACACACTGCCGACTGGTAGCCATCTGTGTGGAGATGCACCAGCGGCTACACACTGCCGACTGGTAGCCATCAGTGTGGAGATGCACCAGCGGCTACACACTGCCGACTGGTAGCCATCAGTGTGGAGATGCACCAACGGCCATCTGTGTGGAGATGCACCAGCGGCTGCACACTGCCGACTGACGGCCATCTGTGTGGAGATGCACCAGCGGCCATCAGTGTGGAGATGCACCAGCGGCCATCAGTGTGGAGATGCACCAGCGGCCATCTGTGTGGAGATGCACCAACGGCCATCTGTGTGGAGATGCACCAGCGGCCATCTGTGTGGAGATGCACCAGCGGCTACACACTGCCGACTGGTAGCCATCAGTGTGGAGATGCACCAACGGCCATCTGTGTGGAGATGCACCAGCGGCCATCTGTGTGGAGATGCACCAACGGCCATCTGTGTGGAGATGCACCAGCGGCCATCTGTGTGGAGATGCACCAGCGGCCATCTGTGTGGAGATGCACCAGCGGCCATGTGTGTGGAAATGCACCAGCGGCTACACACTGCCGAAAAAGCATCACAATGAGTAAGGGCTTTTCATTTTAGTTTTTGCTAGAACGGTATTGCGATTCCCAGGTCCCGCCCTTTCTCACCGAATCCTCCGCCAGCAGTTGTCTTCTGGAATGCCGTGATCAGCGTCAAGGCACGGAGCCAGTTTTTTTCCGGTCACGTGTGACCACCTTATGGTCGGGCTATGACCCATTTGGGTGTGGCACGTCGCATGTGGCCTGCTGCCAGATTGATAATATCCATGTGCCGATAGGAAGCAGGAAAACTTTGCAGTTCTGTTGCAGCAGTGGTTAGAACTGGATAAAAAAATCGCAGTTATTTGCAAGCGCTTTGTGATATTCGCAGCGTGCTGAACATGAATCTGTTCTCGACATATATTAATAATGGAAAACCAGCCAGAGGTCAGTGGAGAGGACCTGCTGAACACTTAACCTATCAAAAATCGCTTACTCTTAATTGCCTATGGTTACACAATCACACCACAACTGGGACACAGTCGAATACAGTTATAAAACCATCAGTCATATCGCTCTGATTTGCATTGGCGGCTTTGCATCCATGCATGCATTCATTTGGTAGTACATATTCATTGATTTGTTTATTGATTGCCTAATCCGGGACTCAGCCGCTGATTCGAGCATTGCTCTAGACGTTTACGACGGAGTGCTTAATAGAATGTCAATGAAGCGTACACCTCCAATTTCATCAAACAGAAGCAGGCTTGACTTACATCTGAAGTTGATGTTTAAAGCATATCAATAAAGGTGCACAGACGGGCAAGTAATACAAAACGCATCTGAGGAGAATGAATGTGATGTCCATTTCCCTGACTAGGGACTGGGGAGGGCTGAAATCTGCCCATGGCACCTGGTTTCAGAAGACATTTGATGACCGGGCGGGATATTGCAATGCCATATTGTGGATGTGTTCCGCATTTGTAAACACATCGCATGGAATAAAAATGCATTAAATCCGTTGGCGAATATGGGAAGTGTGAGGGCGCAAATTCGCCGACCGGACGCCGGCTAGTCGTCATGAAGCTTCGTCGGCGCAGTGAGGCGGAGTTGGACGATCGGGCGACCGGCTCACACGGCAGAAATTTCACTGAGTTACTACAGCTACACTGTGTAACTGTAGTAACTCAGTGCACTGCAGCCGCAACCTTTCCTTCAAATCTTGCATCTCTAGTTTCAGTAGTTACTAATGTCTAAGTGGGGCCGGGCTGGTGGTGGGGGGGGGGGGGTGAATCCGTTCCCCCTCCGGTTCGCATGATGTGGGAGGCCTTCCTGTGTGCTTGCTAAGATATTTAAGGGACTTTGAAGTGACGGCTGAGGACGTCATATGAGATCGATGGGGGGGGGGGGGGTCCCGTGGTTACGCTTGGAAAGTCAGATTAAGGAGTTCTGCTGCACACGATCAGTCTGCATACTGCGAGACCTAGCCGCACCAATTCAAACACCACTTCTATGTTATAGAATCGAACTCACGTTAATAAATAGATTGCTAAACTAGGCCTAACACGACGGGCTCCGAGGAGTTCACTGCGACTAAACACATTCTCCTCTAAGCCTACCTGAAATGATTTATGGGCAATCCTAGCGTTCTGTTTTCTTCACTGATACTGTCCGTCCTGCGAGAGGCAAATTATAACTTTCTATCTAACGTAACGCCTAAATCTTTAATTATCTGCACGGTCCTTAACTCCAACGTGATTTACGTGTCATTTTATTCGGCTCAGTGCGCGCCTTGGTGTCATTGTGAACCATTCGCATTACGTTGGGTCCAGCTCACATCCCAACCTTACGAAATGCGTGTGCAAGCGATTGAGGCCCTCCTACAAAGGCAGTCCGTCAGCTG
Organism: Imbricaverruca yamaguchii; assembly: GCA_034440575.1. NCBI lineage: Eukaryota > Metazoa > Arthropoda > Thecostraca > Neoverrucidae > Imbricaverruca > Imbricaverruca yamaguchii. The sequence continues at coordinate 71,774 of JAOTOL010001441.1, forward strand.
GGGATAACATTTGGCGGAAAATAGTTAAATCGATGGAGAATAAAAGACATGCGGACTGAAATTATAAAGAAAGGTCTTTTTTTCTTTCTCTTGTTTTGCATGTGACGTGAACGTAGCCTGCAATGACAAATTCCAGCAGGGAATCAAACATATCGACTGCCTCGTTGACATGGCCCCGTGAAGCATATTCTATGGAACTGACGACAGAACCGACGCAGGTCGCCAAAGTCGGAGCGCGCATAATTAATAATTGACCGCCATGTTACAACAGGCGGGCATAATAAAGTAGCGTTTTAAATCCAATAGCCTCCTTGTGATCATAACAGAACAATTCATCCTAAGCATCATTAACTATGTTAATCATTAACTGTGACGTGATATACGTCTACGTGTAGGAAAATTGACAGTAATTTTGATGGAACGGACACAGGAGCCCGAAGGATGGAAAGTAGAAACACTCCCGATACTCCACTGCTCCCATCCTTTGCAATGGATGGAGCAGATACACCATCCTGTGCATTTTACACAGGATGGTGTAAAATGCAAATGTAGTTGCATTTTACACCATCCTGCAACCAACAAGCGATTATTCTGCTCAAGAGAACAAATCGAGTTTTACAAAGAATAAACATGGATGCGTTCAAGTCGTGCACAGCTCGTGAGCCATTGCGGAAATGTCTTTTACTGATGGTTCCAACAGTTTTGAACGTGACGTTGCTCTGAGCAGAAGTAATTACCTCACAGACACGTGACGTGTTTATGGCATCTTTTCAAATTGGTGGAGTCTGCAAATAAAAAGGGAGACGACTTGATGCACATATAGGTATCAAATATCCATCTCGCCCTTTTATTGAATTTATTAATAGTTCCTTTATTCGTTCCTGTATGAGTCATTTGATTAATACTTCCATGCTTGATTTGGAATCTCGGGAAGACCACCTCCTGCATAAAATGTCGTCACAGGTGATATCAGGGACACCAATTTGGGCTGTCCTCGCCGTTCGACGTAAGCGTGGATTGTGCTATCCACGGTTCATGGTTCAATTGTTCTTTGTTTATTTGTTTGCTTCTTTTTTACACTGGTTCATTTGACTATTCTGACACATTGCACATGTGTACACGTACAAACACACACTTACACACTCCCAAACACACATACACCTAAACACACACAAAATATATCCCATACACACATACAACCCATACACACATACACCTAAACACACACACACATACACCTAAACACACACACACACACACACACACACACACACACACACACACACACACACACACACACACACACACACACACACACACACACACACATACACACACACACACATGATACAATGGTACATTACGGGCTAATGGCACAGATGGTACAATGGTGCATTATGGACAATGATATCAGTGGCACAATGATGCAGTACGGGCAAATGGTACACATGGCACAATTGTGCATTGAGTGCTAGCAATACACATGGTACAATGGTACATTGCGGGTTAATGGCACACATGGTACAAGCTGGCTTATAATAAATACTCCTAATCCAAGCGTCAATGCCATCAAAATGTCAGAGTGAAATGCTCAAACTTAAAACGTCTCGAATTGGAATACCAGCCAAATTTCACCCTTCTCTGACAGGGACCCTGCAAGTCAGCAAATATCAGCCCCTTGGATACGTACTGCACCGGCGTCGCCTGCGATCTGCACCTCACATTCTTGACCAGTCCTGACTCGGACAATAATCAAAGTGTCATATACACAGCTTGCAACATATACACAGCTTCAAGTCGAAATACGATAAGCAACGCATACAATTAACCAGCGATTAAAAACAAGCCGCGCCCGCGGAGCGAATCGCTTGCGTCGCGTTCAGTTTCGCAATTGTGCCAGGTGCAAGTTTTTAGGTGACAGGCTATGTTGAGGCCTACGACCATGCCTATGTGATTCGTTCCGAGTAGCATTTTTTTTTTAAAGTCACAACCACTCTTCGCCCTGGCACTTTTCGATTACCACTATCAAATGCCTTGGTTATGCTACACGTGTATGTTGGATTGACACAAGATGCTCCTATCATGCGCATGGATTCGAAGGTAAAACTATTTGCCCGGGTATGTTGAAAAAAAAATGATCTTGATGATTCAAAATGATAGCTAATGCAATACAGAAATCTGTCACAATAGTATGGCGAATTATCAAGTGTCTATCACCACTTGAAGAGCAGGTTTTTGTTCACCTCTGTCGATATATAGACATAAACATAAAGACATAAACGATCAGTGCAACTATGAGCCACAAGGGCCTTTCTTGGCTGCACTCCGGACACTCAACACCAGTTGCCCACCAAATCCATCGATCAGCCCTCCCTGTAATAATGAAAAGCAAGCCCTCTATTCGTATAATGATTGTCTATGCTGTATTTGAAGATGTTCAATGTGCTGCTAGTGACAATGATTTCTGGCAGCTGGTTCCTGTGTTCTATTACCCTGTTGGTGAAGAAAGACTGTCTTAACCTTGTCCTGCCATGGTTAGCTTTGATTTTGAATCCATGACCTCTAATTGTACCATTTATGTTAAATTCAAACATTTCCGAGATGTCCCTTCTCCTGACCATGGACAAATTTAAAGACCTCTGTAGGATCTCCTCTCAGCCTTCTATTCCAAGTGAAAACATTCAATTTTGTTTCAATCTTTCCTCATATGCTAGGTTGCTTATACCATTAAACAATTTGTGGCCCTCTTGTACTCTTTATAAAAGTCAACAATATTTTTCATAACAAGGAGACCATGCTTGGACGCAGTATTCAAAATGTGGTCTGACATATGCACAGTGAAGTTTCCTGATGACTTCCTAACCTCTGTATGATACATTCCTATTTATTCCCCCAAACATTCTCAGTGTCTTCTTCCTGGTTTCCTTGGTCTGTTCTGATGCCCCAATTTTGTGTTCAGAATAACATCTGAGTCCTTCTCCTGCTGAGTCACCGATAGTACTTGGTCACCTATCAAGTATCAAGCCTTCATATGCTGCCTACCTACATGCCTGATTTTTTACTTATCAAAATTAAATTTCATTTGCCATTCTTGGGACCACTTCACAAGTCCGTCTAAGCCTTTCTGCAGCGGGATATGCTCATTGTGACCTGTTATTGCCCTAAAGACCTTCAAATCATCCGACAATTTCAAAACCTTACTGCCTAGACCACTTCCGATATTATTTACCGATATAATGAACAGTAGTGGCCCCAGTACTGACCCTTGGGGGACTCCACTAAGAACATCTTGCATTGATGACTTTGTACAATTTAGCATCATTCTCTACTGTCTACCTGAAAGCCGCAACTCTATCCATTTTAGGATGCTACTTGCTATACCATGGCCCTGAAGCTGCATCATTAACCGTTTATGGGGTACCTTGTCAAAGGCCTTACTAAAGTCAAGATAGGCTACATCAGCCTGATTTCCCTGAACGAATCGTTCTGTAGCGAAGTTCAAAACTTTCAAGAGGTCTGTGAGACACGATCGCCCTTTTTGTAACCCGTATTGAGTATCTTGAATCAATCTGTTTCCTTCCAGATAACTAACTATTATATCCTTAATAATTGATTCGAGTACCTTACAGACTAGGGATGTGAGGCTTACTGGCCTATATTTTTTAACTTTCCCCCTTTCTCCATTCTTTAAAATAGGAACTACATTTGCCCTTTTCCAATCGTGAAAATGATCTACAAAATATTATGCTAGGTGGAAATGCCAGTTCCTTTTCAGCTTCCCGCAATACCCTAGCATGAATGTATCAGGTCCCGCTGCCTTGTTTGGCTTTATTTTCCTGATATGATTTAAAACAACACCACTATTAATGAAATCAACGTCGTTTATCTGATCACATGTCACTGAACTGTGGTGCCCGGTTGGCAGATTAGTCATATCTTCCAACGTAAACACCGATTTAAACTGTTTGCTCGGCTCCTCAGCCATCTCACCATCCTCACCCAATATAGTCCCATTTACTTCCAGTAGATCAATTGTGCTGGAAGCTTTACTCAGCTTGTAGAACCTAAAACATTTTGCTATCCCCATTACAGTTCCTAGCCAAATCGGTGTAGGCCGCCAGAATTTTACACCCATTGCATGCACCGTAAACATGCATGCCTCCCGAACCCTACACCCCTTCCGCACCCCATAATCACACATGTGTATATGCTCCCAGAACCCTACCCCTTCCCCACGCCGTAGCCACACATGTGTGCAGGCTGCCAGAACCCTACACCTCTTCCCCACTCTGTAGCCACACATGGTGTAGGCCGCCATAATGGTACACCCATTCCATGCCCCGTGCTCATGAATGCCTCCTGAACCCTACACCCATTCGCCTCATGATGTGATGGCCCAGCTAAGGAGCACGACGTCCAGCTGTGTCTTCCACTGCACTGCACGTACTGACCTTCGACGCCACCACCCAGCGAGCGTCTGGTAACGATGAACGGATTGGTACGCGGATCGCTCGAGCGGGCTCCCGAGTGGTTGGGCGTCATGCCGCGCAGACACGATTCGACCGGCGCACCGTCGGGGAAGGCTCGCGCCAGCGGCGCGGCGCCGGCGACCAGCAGCAGCAGCAGAACACGGAGCATGGTGGCCGGTGTGGTGTCTGGTGGCGCGCGCAGCCAGTACTGGCGGCCGCAGGGCGACAGCCGCCGACAGCGCACACCGGCAACGGCCGCGCCAGAGCAGGCCGCAGGCCGTGGCGCCCCCGCGGCGCTCACCTGGCGCCCCCGCGACGCTCACATGGTGCCCCCGCGGCGCTCACCTGGCGCTCCCGCGGCGCTCACCTGGCGCCCCCGCGGCGCTCACCTGGTGCCCCCGCGGCGCTCGCCTGGCGCCCCCACGGCGCTCACCTGGCGCCCCGCGGCACTCACCTGGTGCCCCCGCGGCGCTCACCTGGCGCCCCCGCGGCGCTCACCTGGCGCCCCCGCAACACTCACCTGGCGCCCACGCAACACTCACCTGGCGCCCCCGCGGCGCTCGCCTGGCGCTCGCCTGGCGCTCGCCTGGCGCTTGCCTGGCGTTCGCCTGGCGTTCGTCTCGGCCGCCGGCAGAGAAGTCCCGACGGTGGCAGTAGCTGGAATTGTGGTCCGACCAGGCCGTTGTGCAGCTGGATGTACAGAGAAATACCGGGTCGCGTGGCACATGCGGCTAGGGTGTGGTTTCCGACCTCCGGGAGCCGCCGTAGGGTGTGCGGGCCACCACGACCGGACGTGCCAAACTACAGCAAAACAATGCTGCGGAGAATAGCTATCGAGAGCTAACTTCATTGATCATATGGGTAGCTATGAAGTGGGTCCGCTAATGGCCAGCATGCCCAAGCCATATCGTTGGCAAAGTTCTGCAGCAGAGCCGGCGAAGCCCTGCTACTCGATGCTTAGTTGTTGGGAAGTTACACCCTAACTTCGTGATACCTACTGCTAATTGCGGTCGTCGTTCAAGTCATAGCACTGGTAGTGCCAGTAGTCCCGATTATCGATAGTGACAGTTCTAGTGGTTCGATTGATCATAGTATTGGATCGGCTCGCATCCATCATAACCATCTTTCTCCAGTTACACATGTGAGGTAGGAATAAGGTACAATATTCTGAGAAAATGGTGTAGGATAGCAGATCAGTTTTATGCTAGTTAAGCATACGAAAAGTGCCAGCATAACACAAATACATAATTGGCATAGGCGGCGACGGGGACATGGGGGGGGGGCTTAACTTGGAATATACGATTTCCATGCGCCTCATTCATGCGATTAAGCATACCGAGTTGTGTGTTCTTTAGGATGTCGGACGTTCACAAACATAATCACAGGCAAATGCAGGGTACCATCGTAGGGGGGAGGGATTAACGCTCGCACATGCACTGAGTTCGTCACTTTGGGCCGTACTAGTTGGTGGGTCGAGGCTTCCCACCTACACACATGGGAAGTTTTACTCCTGAACACAGCTATATGTGCTTAACTAGTCACAAAGCCCTGCCGCCGGTATTGCTCCACATGCCCGCAGTGTGGTAATATACAACTAAAGTTGGCTGAAGGTAACATTTATATTTACACTGACGACCATGAATGCAGGAGCTGAAAAGATGAAGACCAATTCTCCCACTCATAGTCCGGCACTCCTCTTCGCCTGTGTTGCCAGCCCTGGTGTGAACCCCGATTATACCTAAATGAGCAATCTAGTGCAAGTGCAACTCATCAACCAAGACGGTGCCATGTTGAAAGACTGACACTCCTCTAACGTAATGAAAATCACAGGGACTAGTGTCCTTGAGCACTGATCTCCCAAATGTCGTGTTGTCTATAGAAATACTGAAAACAATGCATTCGTACAATTATTTTTCATGTTCAGTAATGCAGACATAACTTTGCTGCGGTGTACAAAGACACCGTCTTATTTTCGCTCAAATAAACGCTAAGCTTCCTGGAATATTGGCGCGTCGTAGTATCTGTTTGCATTCTAGTGTATGCAAAGACACAGACAAAGACGTATATTCAGGCCATCCACAATAAACTCGTGGTTATTATAGCCTATTTCCGATTTTTAAAGCAGATATCATATGGAAAAAGGGCTGTCACGGGCGCATATAAAAACATATAACAATTTATCATACAAGCGGCACGAAAAGAGTCAGCAAGTACGGTAAATATAATAAGAAGTCGGCAGGTATGAAGATAAGTCAGCAAGTATGATAAGAAGTCAACAAGCAGATCAGGTCAATCTGACCAGTCCCATGCACAAATGCCGCCTAAGGAGGCGACCAAACGCGGGAACTGGCAGTTGCACGAGTTCATGCGGCAGCTCATTGCACAGTACAGGACCACTGAAACAAAAACGGCGCCTCCCCATCTTTGTTCGCGACCTGGGGACGTATAGGTCTCGGTCCTGGTGGGTGTGGCGGTCACAGTGCTCAGCGACTGTTGAGAAAATACCGGCTAATTAACCCGTGCCGTCTTTCCGGTAAGATCCTCACACCCCGTCTCGGGGGGGGAGCGGTTAGTAGCCCCTCTAAAATCCAAACTAAGCTTCGCACGAAAACGAAAGAGGTGTCATCGGAAAGCGCTCGACGAGTAGGGTCCGGGTTCGCCCCCAACACAACTTTTCCCGAAAAGTGACGTCACCAGGGGGCTATATTTTCACGACTTTTCACGACTAACATTATGTTATTGGCTCTGGGGAGTTCATTTTGGGGGATATATGAAAAACCAAAATTTATTTGGAATGAAAAAAGGAATGCGAAATCGACCAGGGCTATAATTTTGTGGCCCCAAAAAATAATTTTTCTTTTTAAATTTCAAAATTTTGAGTTTTCAAGTTTTCTATAATTTTCCTTTTTCCAATGGGTAGAGCAGACCGAGAAATGTTGTTGCAAGTCAACTTGCACTAATAAAACATGTTTGCTTCAGCCAGAATCGTCTATTTGAATTGCAATTTGGCAAATACGCAAAATTTATACGTAGTCAAAAACGGAAAAAAATCCACTCATACGCCCTGTTGCATCCCTAAAGATAAGCAAACGCTGAAAGTTTCATTAAAATATCTGTATCCGTTAAAGCGTGACGACTGGTTAAACGTTTTTGGAGATGACCTCACTTGACCTTGACTAACTCGTTGATAATAGATGACTTGGCTTCAAAATTTTGAATCATCATGCCAAATTGATATGGTATGCAAAATTTGGCCGCGCTTCCGCGCGCCGTTCGTCCACTATCCGCGAAAAACCTGCGTGGGCAGTTAAAGACCCCCCCGAGATGGGACGGGTTAAGCCGGCCCCTGCAGTCGGCGCACCTTGTGAAGTAGGTACAGCGTGTGGTATGAGGCCAAGTTCTGAGCACTCATCCAGCCAAGACGCTCCAACGGATCTGTGACATGGTCAAATTTAAATCGTCAAAAAGTAACTTTTTCTCCATAGTTGGTAATTTTTTATCCGGGACATATTGTTTTGGGTGCTATTTCCGTACACCGAAACGGAGTACCGGATCCGAGAGGGCACCAATGCATTGACGGGCACCGAGATGACAAATGGTGGCGGGTGGCGTCTGAGATGTGATAGACCGGCCAAAGTTCCGAAACATCGTCTGGTAATGGTGGAAACATGCGAGTCCCAGCTGAGGGTGCGATCAAAAGTGAGCCCTGTTTTTTAACTTCAAAACAGGGGAGCAATTGTTGATCGCGAAACGTTACAGTGAAATTGGTGAGATTGCGCACATTTTGTTGGCTGCCAAAACTCATAAGCTCGGTTCTCTTCGCATTTACTTTTAGACCGTTAACGCGGAACCAAACGTCGAGGCAGGCCAGGACGTGTTCCAACTCGGTAACGAGTGACACTTTGGATGCAAGTTTTGTCTCCGGTGACCAAAATGTGTGTGTTGTCTGCATACTAAACGACTACTACGCCTTCAGCGAACAGACTGAGGTCGTTGGCGAAGATGCAGTAGAGCAAAGGGGCGAGAGATAAGCCTTGAAAAACTTCGATGTTGTTTGGAAGTGGAACATATTTTAAGCTGCGACCAAGACTGTCAGTGAGGCTGTCACTCTGGGTGTCGTCTTTCAAACGGGCCGAAAACCATGAAGTAGCGATACAGGGCTGGCTTAATTTGGTCAAGAGTTTTGAATAACCTCAAACAGTTCTCATTGGCTTTCTCTGACAGTCGTCAGGCAGGGACACAACCGCGGGTGTTCATCAGTGAGGTCCTGAGCTTGTCAGGGACTGTAATTGGCTTTCTCTGGTCGTCTTCAGGCAGGGGCACTACCCGGAGTGTTTGTGAAGGAGCCCCAGAGCTTGTCAGGGGCTGTAGCTGCCGTCAGGTGGATGGTTCGTCCACATCCTAATGACTCCCATACATAGTTGTATCGAGTTCTCGGCTCTTGCTCACCACACCTCTAACTTTTCCCAGTGCTGTAGTTCTCATCAAGCGCAATATTCATACCCAGGCGTGACTTATGAGTAGTGTATATAAGTACTGCTATTGACCTATTCGTTCGACTATAAAGTGTAGGGGTTGGATCGTACCTCCAGAAGCAAATGGAAAGGGCAATCGTCTGCGTAATGTATATAGGGCATCTGTCACTCCTTGTTCAACACAACCGTGCTTTTATGTTGCAGCACTAGCCAACGTTAGCCTTCATAGCACGGGGGTCAGTTTGCTCACCTCGAGGTTACTCTGAGATATCTTCTGAACCTTTCAAAATGCGTTTGAAGCTTGCGGAAAACATCTTTCAATTGATGCAAGATGTCTTCTTACATCAAGTTGTAGCCAAGCTACTAACCTAGTAAAGTACAAAGAGCAGCCTTGTGGAGAAATAGAGATACAGTCTTCCTCTCACGGAGCGAGGGCAGGTTCAATTCAGACGGTGACCTCGTCTCAGTGCGACCTTAGACATACACTTTCTCATTTAATTATATTCCAAATGTGGCACAACCATTGCTGCAAGGTAACGGCCACGAGAAACGTAGACCTTACCGCTTCACATCTATTTTTTTTAATTCTGCGCCACTTCATCTTTAGACTCTTCATGGCACATCGCCAGGATGGTCACGGGTCAGTGTTTGAGATAGCTTCACGTGAGGCGAGGGCATGTGACCATCCGTCCTGCAGCCACGAAGTGATATACATATGGACCAAGGCTACTTCTGTCTTGAGTGCCTCGATTGAACAGTCAACGCTGGCAATTAGGTGAGCTGACTATCAATTCCCTCCTATGGACAAGAACCAATTGACCAACTGATATATTGATGCATTCACTTGTATGGATATATATATATATATATATATATATATATATATATATATATATGCATATACATATATGTATATATATACATATATATGTATGTATATGTATATATACATATATAAAATATATACATATATATACACGTGATTGCCAGGGACGTACCGAAAGGGAAGGGAAGTTTATGATACTAATGTATCCTGCCTTTATCCGGAAAGGACACAATTGCTCAAGTGTTGCACTTACCATGAATTCGGCGACTCGAATGGTGGCAGTTGTAACTATTTTCTCAGGGCCATTCTCCGTTGAGAGGAGTTGTGCTGGGGTGGCATGCAGTGGCGACTCTCTGGCACCTCTGCGAGGATGGCAGCAACAACAGGCTAACACAGCGCCACACTGGTCCGGCTAACGTACATTAGACTTACCTGAACACACTCGGCCTGCAGTCAGCCAGCCGCCGCCCTCCGTCCAGCAAGCTTCGCCGCGTTGGTGCCGTAGCCTCCGTGTCACCTCATCAAATAGTGTGCCAGGTGCCAGCCGTCGCTTTACACAACGACATGACAGCTGCTACGATAGCTTCTGGCCAAGTTTCGCATGCAGGGCCACTTTGGAAATGTCACAGAACCACCTGACCCGGGTGGCCACGCTGACCAGCAGACAGTCACCATGATGAAGGCATTAAGCCAAAGGGTTGGTTTTCCGGTGATTTCATTATCTTGTCCAATGCGCTTTGTATATATATATATATATATATATATATATATATATATATATATATATATATATGTATATATATATATATATGTATATATATGCATATATAGATATGCATATATATATATATGTATATATGTATGCTTATATCTCGCTATAACACGCCAAGGAATGGCCATCCAGGGCTGGGCCTGGGCGAACTTTGTCGTGGGCAAGCTTCGCCCAGAGGTATAAAGGAGATTGTCATTCATAAAACGAGAAGTAATTGCTCTTCTGCATGTTATGTTTAAAAGCTCATCCACGTTGTTCTCCAAAATAGATGTCGGTAGTTCTTGTGTGAATGATAGTAGCTCATAAAGTAAAAAGAATAAGCAGATGTTGACAGGCAAACAGGTAGGCAGGTACCTCGCCATAACCTGAAAACTGAAAACTGACATCACGAAAGACCTATGTTCCCGAAAAAGTCAGATTCCAAAGCAAGGAATAGAACATAGCATGCTTCTCATGCTCCTTGAATAGCTATCATGTCATTTGCACCGGATAGCTTCCTTCTAGAGGTGTTTCTTACTCGCCGTACATTTTCCGCTCGGAGCCATAGACACGTATCCGAGAAGGAAGTCCCGAATATCACGCCTCAGCAGGGCTTACCTAACGGTGCTTAGCCCTACTTAATAGTCAGCCAAAGGTGTAGTACGGTAGCAAATCAAGCACTAATGAGGAACTCCTCCCCACCCCCCGACGTTCACTGTCGACGCCTTGACGGGGGAGGGGCGCCCCTCCGACTTCCGCTATTGACTCCACGGCGGACGGCGGGGTGTGGGGGGGGGGGGGAAGGTGGGGGGTGACCCCGACTTCCGCCTTCGGCGCCATTATGTGGGAGTGGTTCCGACTTCGTTGACCCCATATGTCGGAGGGTGCCCCCAACGTACACCGTCGACGCCACTGCGGGCGAGGGTGCCCCCGACGTACACCGTCGACGCCACTGCGGGCGAGGGTGCCCCCAACGTACACCGTCGACGCCACTGCGGGCGAGAGTGTCCCCGACGTACACCGTCGACGCCACTGCGGGCGAGGGTGCCCCGACGTACACCGTCGACGCCACTGCGGGCGAGGGTGCCCCCGACGTACACCGTCGACGCCACTGCGGGCAGAGTGTCCCCGACGTACACCGTCGACGCCACTGCGGGCGAGGGTGTCCCCGACGTACACCGTCGACGCCACTGCGGGCGAGTCACCCGGTGTCCCCGACGTACACCGTCGACGCCACTGCGGGCAGGGTGCCCCGACGTACACCGTCGACGCCACTGCGGGCGAGGGTGCCCCCGACGTACACCGTCGACGCCACTGCGGGCGAGGGTGCCCCCGACGTACACCGTCGACGCCACTGCGGGCGAGAGTGTCCCCGACGTACACCGTCGACGCCACTGCGGGCGAGGGTGCCCCCGACGTACACCGTCGACGCCACTGCGGGCGAGGGTGCCCCCGACGTACACCGTCGACGCCACTGCGGGCGAGGGTGCCCCCGACGTACACCGTCGACGCCACTGCGGGCGAGGGTGCCCCCGATGTACACCGTCGACTCGATTGTCGGTGGTCAGTCGGCGTCGACGGCGACTGGGGTGCGGCGGCGTGTGGCGCGCGCCAGCCGGCAGGTGACGGTGACGTGCGGCGCCTCAGCAGGGTAGCTGGCGCACCACCAGCCGATGGTGCACTAAGCCGGCGGCCTGGCCATGGCCAGATGCCTGCCGACGCTGGCGGCGGCCATCCTGCTGGCGACCCACGGCTCGGCCATGCCGCAGGCGTCGCCGTCAGGTCAGTCGGGGTCACGGGCGACCCAGCTCGGAGTCAGGAGCTGGTGCAGCCGGGGTTACGGCGTGTGGGATTAGTGTGGCTAGATCCATTATCGCCGATGCGTCAGATGTAATAGGGAGTCTTCAGCTGGGTGTCAGATGTAACTAAGCAGTTTGAGCTGGGCGTCAGATGTAGCTAAGCAGTTTAAACTCGGCGTCAAATGTAGGTAAGCAGTTTTATCTGGGCTTCATATGTGACTGGGCACTTTGAGCTGGGCCTCAGATGTAGGTAATCATTTCTGGTTGGGCGACTTATGCAAACATTTTTGCAAAACATTTTCAGCGTTTTTGTCGAAGATTTACCTAGGTGAATTTGCATGTGTACAATATACTTGCAACCAAGGAGTACATGCTTAGTTCGACATGGTGACCGACATTCCTCCAGACATTACAGCTGAATGGATATTAGTTCTAGCTGCACCTAATGCATGGTATATATCGATGCTACAATTGATATCCCGAAGTGAAAATGTAAAATGGATAGTAAAATGTCTGACTTGGAATGCAAAAACAAAGTCTGTCTATTCTGACGTTTTCCACCAAGACGTCCAAGTTTAGAATGAGTGGATCCGAATCTGGGTCAAGATCCTGTGGCATGAAAGTCAAGGCAGTCATTGTTTTGCTGAAATTTACCAGTTGGCATCTTTAAGGGTCGATCGCATGTTCCCAAACTTTTGAAAGGCAAGACCCAGTTCATTCCTTAATGTTTTAGTTTCTGTTTTTGTGAGTCATTCGTGGTTCACCAGGCTGTCTCTTCCTTCATTACTTGATCAAGTGCACGTCATCGAGTCTCACGGGCTTCGGGGTTCCTCGTAACCAAACAAGCAAACTAAAGAGGCTGAATTCTTCTTATTGACTTCGGGTTATCACATCAAAGTTGGTCTCTTTTCCAAAGCCCTTCGTCTTCTTCAAAAGCGAGGTCTTCTGATTGTTTTGCCCCTTTCCACTTTCCTTCAGGTTTTTTTTTAAAGTCGTACTTGTTTACCCCACCACTAAACCCCGCAGGGGATCCACCTCCCTTGCTAACATATCTATCTCACTGAAATCCCCAACGAACCCCCTACATTCACACTTTCCGCAGCCACCTCATTTCATTTTTAGGAGCCTACTTGATCCTTTCTGTTTGATTTTGTTTTTGGTTTGATTCTCTTTGCTTTTCGAATTACCTACTAGCTAATCTAGTTGATTTATTTATGTATTTCACGATGCATGCCCTCCACGTGCAGTGGCTATTATGAACAGTCTGAATATTGCTCACATATATATGCAAAACAAGGATACAATTGTGTTCAATAGTGGGAGTAAATGCGGAACAAACATTCGTACACCAACATAATACAATACCCATATCGCTATCTGCACTGCACACACCGAGCTTGCAACACGAGCTATAAACGAATAGTTTATAGAAGTAATAGGAAAGCGATAGCTTAAAGGTGAGTTCATAGTGTACACACATCCATTGTGTAAGTGCTTTGTGTGACTGGTGTTGTTCATGGAAATAAGCTAGTGCATGCTTCTTGAAGTTAGACAGCCTCGATGTTTTTGCTTCAGTAGGAAGTTTGTTATAGTAGAGGACAGACGAGTAGAGAAATATCCTGCGGCCAACCTATCTGTGTATGGCTGGCAGGTGCAGGTGGAAGTCTGCACGTGTGTGATGATTTCGCAGGGTAGAGTTTGCAATGATTTGACCTGCAATGTGCGTTCGTTCACCCGGCAGAATGATCTTGTGGAGCAAAGTAAGGCTGTGAAATAGATACAGATCAGTTTCGGTGAGGAGACCCAACACGTTACGGGCATCAGGAATATGATAAAATTTCCGTAGACCTGACACAACTCTAGTGGCGAAATTAATGATCTTGTCTAGTCTGTGGATGCTTGCTGCCGATCCGTTTCAGTAAGTAGATATGCAGTAGCGGATATTGGATATAAATAGGGTATTGACTATAGTAAAGAGAGTACTGGTGGGGAGGTGGTGACGCAGATGACTCATGGCCAGAAGGAATCCAATGCACTTGGGGACCATAACAGCTACATAGAAATCCCATGACATGTGGCGACCAAATGTCACCCCAAGGTTCTTACACGAATGGCTCTTAGCTATCATGACGTCCATAAAGCACACTCGCATCGGGGCAACATGAAGATTTTGACGCGATACGAACGTAAGAAGCTGAGTTTTGGTCGGGTTCACCTTCAAACCATTATCCACGAAGTAGTCATTGAGTTGGTTCAGACATGTCTCCTGTTGCCTGTTTTCGCATTGATATGAGATGCTAACACCCTGCCTTTGACTTCCCAGATAAGCCCTAAACCAGTCGGTGTCGATACCATAGAGTTCTAGTTTAGTGAGCAGTTTGGTGTGGTCTATTACGTCAAAACATTTACTGAGGTCCAGAATGTAAAGGAGAGCTACTTCCGAACGGTCCATTGTTGTTAGTATTTTGTCCGTGACTGAGATAAGAGCGGTTTCCGTAGAGTGGCGTGGTCTGAAGCCATGCTGAGTTTGGGCCAGTAGGTGGTTTGAGTTCAGGCAGTGATAAATTGTTTCTGCACTACCTTCTCAGTGATCTTGGCAATAAACGGAACCAATGAGATGGGCCTAAAATTAGAGGGGTCAGAAGGATCTCCTGATTTATGAATGGGAGTTACTATTGACTGTTTCAAAATGGAGGGATATCAGCTGTAGTCAGGCATGTGTCTATAATGTCGAGCAGCACTTCGCCGATAAAAAGAACATACATTTGATAATCTTAATACGGATCCCGTCGGGTCCCCAAGCATCTGTGCTTCTCATGTCTATGACGATTTTGGCCAGCTATTCAAGAGATACGGGCGATACTTTATAGGAGCTAGTAGAGACACGCGATAGCCGGCAACTAGAATGTGTGGGTTCAGGCATGTTTGCCTGGCGTTTTACCACTACTGATACTTTTGGTCCGACACTAACACAATATTGATTTAGCTGCTCTGGTAGGACTTTAGGTTGAACTCTGTGAGGGCCTTTTTTGATGTCGATAATGGGCTTGATAGCACGCAACGCAGCTGGCCTTTCTGTGCTATTTTCCGCTAACCTCTTCCCTACAGTCAGCTCTAATAGCTGATCGAACTTGTCGGTTAAGTACTTTGTACGTATTTCTATCTTGCAAGTGCAAGGCTACATTTCACCGATGCATGAGTTGTTTTGTAGCTTCGCTAACATGTGGTGCTGTTGGGTTCCGAATTTTGATGTTTCTGAGTAGCAGGTGCTCGTCGAGAATAGGTGACAGCAATCTCAGCAGGGTGTCCCATTTGCAGTTACTGAGATGTGACCTGGACCCAGTCGATCTCACCAAGGTCAAGGCTCAGTTCCGAGGTATCCACTCGTCCGAAAGAATGTGACTTTATCACGGTGTTAGCTGAGGCAGGCCTGTTAACTCTAATCGAACATATTATATATTTGTGGGGACTGCAGTGGCAGAAACTCACTCTGGTTCTGCCGGCAGAGATGGGCGAATTTGTGTTGATGACATCCAATAAAGAGCCTGTGGCGAATGTAGGGCACTTCACTGTCATGGTAAGTGAATATTTGCTTATGAACTCAAGCAGGTGTATTTTGCTGGGGTATTAGCCGTGTTGAGAAGGTTGCAACTTAGATCACCTGCGAAGTAAAAAGTGCCAGTAAAGTTCAGTGTCGCCAAATGAACCTCTCTTTCGAGCTCAGCGAAATTATAATTTAAGGCAGGTAGAGTGTTACGTGTAGGCTGCTAAATTGTCGCCAGAATGAAACACATTCCGCTTTTCCCTTTGACTTTGGCCCAGAGTGATTATAGTTTGGAGCTCGAAATTGGAGGTGTAGAAATTTCCAAATCGGCAATAGTTCGCGCTGACTTGGCGATAATCGCCACCCCACCGTAACCACTAGAGCCGGGCCGGTCCACGCGTTTTACTTGGTAACCAGGGAAGTTAATGGGGCGCATGTGGGTGCTAGATCGCAGCCAGGTCTCAGTCACCACAGCTAGGTCTAGAGAATAAAAACGAAGGTCGTGGTGTAGCTCAAGTAGCTTAGGTTTGTTAGATTGGGCATTGATGAGTCCCAGGTGAAGCTGCCCTTTGCGCTGCTGAGCCGTCGCTTGGCTTGTTCCGCCCCGTGATCCGCGTCTTCTGCCACCCCTGGCGCCGCGCCTTCCCCAGCGTGTTTTCGTAGGCGCTGTTTTGGTAACGGCGACCTTCTCCTCGGTCGGGTTGACCGCTCGGGAATGGTGAGGCTGGTGACTGGCGGGGGCGAAGGCCGCGGCGTTTATGAAATCACGGACGGGACGGCTGCGTGCGTGCTTCTGAAAAGGGAACGTGATGGCGGTGAATATTTGGAGCAGGGCGATGGATAGCAACAGCCTGATGCTTCAGTATGCATAGTGAAAACTGGTAGAGCTGAAGATAGACGATAGAAAACAGACGATAGCTGTTGTTAGATATACAAGAATCCCAAGCGGCACCAAGTCGTCAGTCAGATCATTGCCTTCTCCGCTGAACTGTCAGAACGAAGACTGTCAGAAAGAAGACTAAGAAGACTAGTCACGTTTATCTTGTATACAGTGTCGGATCAGTGACGTCACATGTGAATATAATTTTCGCAACACAAGACGACTTTACCTGTCGATTTGGGGCCTTGCCACTAACAGACGAAAAAGTAGATACACTAGTAGATGTGATAGTAAGTCTGTCACTCACTATTTTCCTCGTGCGCAGTTAGTGTGGAAAATCTTCGGCTTCGTCAGCTTCGCAAATATTTCCTCGTGCTTGACATTGACATTATCGGCGATCTTGACCCCTGTACTGGCATTGTGCTGGACCTTGTCTTCAGTTAGCACATTATCGAAGTTGAAGCGGAACTCACCTTAGCTTCAAGACTGGAATCTAACACCTACGGCAACGACAGGACGACGCTATTGCACCACCGACATTGATCCAATTGCTTGACCTGGAAGGTCAACCAGACATACATGAAATATTCAGGCAACTCTAAAAGCTCACAGATGGACCTGCATCACATCGCTTACCAGACATTTGGCCAACTTACAACACAAGTTGAGGGAACTAAACTGCAACCACTTACTGCAAGTGATAATAAATTCTGCCGCATTTCCGTGGTTTATGTCCATGACACTTTCCATCGCCTGTCGCCTCTCCCAAGAGCATTTCTTCTTGGGAATGTCATGCTAGCAGACACTTTTTTCCTGCTGATGTCACGTAGCATTTTGTTTTTGTTTTGATTTTTTTGTGATCGCGGAAAGTCGTTCCACAGTGCAGTTGTCGAAGATATTGCAGCGGTAGCAACGTCGCATAACGGTTTTGACAGTTGCAGAAATACTGTGTGACGGCGATTTCGCCCGCAATACTTGCAATCGCAATTGAGTAGTGTCGTAGAAAAGTCGGTAGCAGCATTATACTCCTGTCGCGCAACCTGTGTGGATAAGCTGAAGCCTGTGTAGAAACGCGAAGTCTGTGTAGATGCGCTGAAGCCTGTGGGGATACGTCGAAATTTTCGCTGATGCGCTTAAGCTTGTGTATATACGCTGGAGCCTGTGTGTGTACGTTGAAGACTGTGTAGATTCGCTGAATCCTGTGTGGATGCGCTAAAGCCTGTGTGAATGCGCTGAAGCCTGTGCAAATGCGCTGAAGCCTGTGGAGATACGCAGAAGCCTGTGTGTGAACGTTGAAGCCTGTGCAGATACGCTGAAGCCTGTGTAGATACGCTGAAACCTGCGAAGATGTTCAGACGCTCGTGTTAAGCGGTGTGCACTTTCTGCAGCTGTCGACAATATGACCACTGGTCAGGCTGCCGCTGCAGGCCGAAATCCAGGCCATCGTCGTCATCCACCCAAACCACGCTCATTCTCCACGGCTTCAGTTGAATCCCCGGCCATTTGGGACGCATCGGCTGCATCGGTCACGCAGCGCAGTGGGATCACTATAAACAACAGCTGACCAGATCCAGTTAGATGTGAATGCCACATATGAACGTAATGCTAACTGCGTGTGCCGTGCATGTTAAATATTTGTTTCCATGTATGCCTGTTCTGATTTGCTGTTTCATTAACAACCAATTTCCCATCAATAAACATAGACAGTCATGGAATCAATCATGTCAATCAATGGCTTAATCAAGAGCGTGAAGGGAAATAACTTGCGGGTGCGGAAAACCATTGTGTGCTGGAGGGAAAACATGCGTACCCGCCCCCTCACAGTGTCTTGCCACGCACTTCAAGCAGTACTTGTCGAAGAAAAAAATGACGTGCCGATGTTTACGATAAATGTAATCCAAATTATTGGTGGGGTGGCTTCATTGACCAGAGTTCTATGCCAAGTACGGCTTGTTACGTGAACTCTGGCTCCACCACCCGATCTGTGAATTCAAGACCAACGGCAGAATTTTAACCGAGAGTTTAACGTCTCGTCGGTGCACCGACACGGCCGCCCTATCAGCTCGTCCCTGGCCTTATCGGGCCAATCGCCAACTGACTCCCCAGCTGTGGGCTAAATGCAGGCGCGTGGAGCGACTCGAACGCTGTGTTGTCAGGGCAGAGGAGACTAATGCAGGCCAGCGCTCCAGCCAGCTGATGGTCGCTAAATGATTACATGGTCGATGAGCCTTAAGCCCACATAATCAATCAATCGATTAATGAAACCAACTGGGCCGCCGGTGCTGCTACATTGGACGACTCCAGGTGTCCCAGATTGACGCACTGTTCAACATATGCAGGAGCATATACTCTCCAATGAAGCGTCCTTGCGCATATAAGCTGTCTGAGATGAGGATGAAATGCTGTGGACCATACACGTAAACTTTTTTGTTGGTGCTGAAATGAATTTAAGGTTAACAATCAGTGAGAATATCGGTTTCCATCCCGTTGTGGAATATGTTGGTTTACCGGCTTCTGCATCGTGGTTTCGATATTATACCTAGGCGAGGTTATGATTTGATTGTTTTTATTTTCCTGTCACAAAGGTACAATGCAAAAAATAACTAGGCTCGAAACACTGTGAGTTAAACTCATTCGAACTCAGTCATTTCCCGTGCCCTTTTACTCTGGGCGGTGGGAAAATGGAATCTTTCACATTCATCACCATGTTTGCCTGTTATAAACATTAAACAACTTGTGGTTGTTTCATGCTTCCCTTCACATCCGTCGGAGCCAAATGTAGTTTATATGGTACCGGGAATATTTAGAGAAAGGCAAGCGTCAATGGCAAATGCCTTCACTGTAGTTGCTTTGCATGTGCAGTCAGTAATGAAAAAATCACATGTGGCTATTACAACAACACACAGCAAACGGACAGGAACATATGCAGGGCATCCCTGTAGGTTTTATATTGTGGATCAGACACAGGACCCCCTGGGCACCGGGGGCATGAAAGACCCTCCCCCCGGGTGAGAACGGTGCCCCTTCGGGAAGGCTCGAGTACAGCCCAGCCCTCCGCTTGGTGGATTTTACAGCCAAAGGCGCTATTGTTGGACGGAGAAGTGCTCCTTTGAGAGCAAAAGGCTTCAGTGTGCTCCAGTATACCTCTCCTTCCTCAGCGAATTCCTCCGCCGAAAACGTAGATCTGAGGAAATGTGCCCCAATGATAATTCCTGGATCCGCCCTTGCAACCGCACAAGTGGTACACTGAGCAATATCCATGTCATCTGTTTGCCACTTCTTACAGGATTAATGATTTACTTTCTGGAACAGGATCACCGGCCGCGATCGCTTCATTATTGCGAAGAGCTGCACTTTGGGATTTCACCCGCAGCTGCACTTCGGTACCATGACTGTGCACAGTGTACCGCGGTACTTTGGTACCGCGACTGTGCACAGTGTACCGCGGTACTTTGGTACCGCGACTGTGCACAGTGTACCGCGGTACTTTGGTACCGCGACTGTGCACGAGTGACACAGTTACGATGAGCCCGCTGCAATATCGCAACACTCGCAGTCGGCAGACGGTCCACGGTCGGCACAACACCGACGGCCATCGTGAGGCCACCAGCGAACAAGCCTTCATTCCACCTTCCACTGCACTATGCACCTTAGCATGCTCCATTGCTCCCACAGATTGTCGTGTTTTCAAAGGACACCAATATCGGGCAGATAGTGTCGCGCATGCCTACTAAGTATGCAACTGGATCCTGAGAAAACTGTCACACGAGAGCTTCTTTGCTGCAAATGCAGTTTTCTGTACCACATCGATGCTCCGTGAATTAAATGCTTTTAACTGGCATCCACATCGACGACTTTTAGCGATGCAAACAAAACATCTATTTCGAAATGGGGTCACTCTCCCACCCGTGACATTTATGATCTTATGTGCCATGCGTGACACCTGTGATCTTGTGTACACTTTGCTATGCCGCCATACGTCT
>JAOTOL010001441.1:97500-117500 GCA_034440575.1 Imbricaverruca yamaguchii
CAGGTACCTCAGCACGAGCCAGGCGGCGTCACCCAGCCTCTCCTCCAAGAGGACATCCACCAGTCTCCTGGCATCCTCCTCCTGCTCCTTCGCCACACTAGCAGGCGGTTCAAACACCTCTTCATCCTCTTCCCCCGATCCTCCCTGACACATGAGCTGGTTTACTTCCTCTTGCTGATCCATCAGCCTGCTCTCCACCTCCTCCTGCTTCCTCATCCTCTTCATGTCTGCTTCCTTCCCTGCAGCTTTTCGTTTAGCTGCTTTTGCTGACGCCCAGATTCTTTCTTGTCATCACTTCCCATCATCATTTTGGACTTTTCTCCCCTTTTAGCTCTCTGGGCAGACATCCACCTGAGCTCCATCACCGGTACCTTGCTGGCCTGGGGGCAGGAGCACTTGATGTGAGCCTTGGTCTGGCACTCCTTGCCGGGGCAGCCAGATCCGGGCTCGTGGCAGAGCAGGATGGTGTGGGGGCAGGTGGTAATGTCCATCAAGTTGTCCAACATATCCACCACCTTCTTCCTCTCTGCCTGCTTCGCCCTCCCCAGGGCAACTTCTTCCACTCTTCTCCAGAGCCTCCCCACCTTTGTCACGAGACTCTTCTCTTGAATGATCACTGGAGGGCAGAACTTGGCATTAGATCTATGCCACTGGGCCAGGATCAGGGGAGCCAGCTCCTTAGCAATCTCCCCCACACTGATGTTCTTCTTGCCTCTCTCTTCCTCAATCATTAGCTGCTCCTTGATCAGAATACCCCTCTGGATCACAGTTCTCACGGTCGGCACTTCACTCGGGATAAACTCCTTCCCCTTTCCAACAAAATCACTCAACTTGCTGCCAGATTCATTCCTGGTCTTTGGCTTGGCTTTAGAGCCCCCTGGACTGGCCGTGACCATCTCTGTAGTCTGGCTTCTTGCTCGAATATCGAAACCTGAAAAAAGAAGGCACATTAAAATTGGCACATTCAAATCGTCATTAAAAGGCACATTAAAATTGCGTGATCAGCAAGAATCTGATGGTACAGATGTATGAATATTGTGTTAGATAAATGCGAATATCCGCTTCGCTGTGCTGTTTATGACGGTCACAGCTGCACTGACTTGTGCAGTGGAAGGCAGTTGATGGTTTGGGTTTGTGCTGGTTACACTTTTTGATCTATGGGAGGGGGGGCAATGGGGCTAAGCAATCTGAAGTGGTGGAATGCATTTTAGCCCCCTTAAAACTTGCCGCAAATGCATGGTAGGTATATGGAAAAGAGGGGGGCAAATGGGAAAAAAACTATTTTTACTAGTTTTTCCCTCCCAAATCAAGCGGCTAGATCCGCCTCTGGCTGGCTAAGGCTGTAACATATGACAGTACATATAATACTCTATTAGATGTCTCGAAGGACCCATATAGATAATAGTAAATGTTTTAAAATAACTCAAATACAACAAATCTAATAGATCCAAGAATGAAACCTTGTAACCTGACGCTTTTTCCTTGAGTAGGGCCAGGTAAGTCTAAGTGCGTGCTGATAAATTGCCCTATATCATTATCAATGCCCTTCAGAAGAGGCTTATTTCAAAATAATGGCTTTGTGACAGCATATCCTTGCTATATCAAGCATATATAATTATTTCTTGAAATAAGAAGCCACTCTTCCATGTCATTGAGAGCTGATATCGGTGGTGTACCGAACTATTTTCATAAAAGTGCATTTTAACTACAGAAGGAAGGCTCAAATCGTTTTTTATATACCATACAGCCCCACTTTAAAATTACATTTTACATCAGAAAAAAACTGAGCCCAAGTTCAAATGTGTATTTAATCATGACCAAAGGCATCTCACCGAGCCCTAATGCATAATGGCATGCGTTTTGGTGCACAATTCTAGCACACATGACTGACGGGTCGCGATGGAGATGTCACTGCATCTTGAACTTGGAGACAATATTAACTTTACTGGCAAATGCATGCAAAGCACAATACAGACGGTCCTCAGTGTGCGTCGCAAGTGCTGTCTTTCCGATTGCTCGTTCTTTGCGCCTGGAGGCTGCAGAGGCGGTGCTCTTCCGCCAGCCTTGCCGCTAGGTGGGCGGTGGCACCGATGCTCTGCCGCCAGTCAAAGTCCAGTGGCTGGGGTTGTTCTGGTTTGTTGAGATATCCTCCAGGGCTAATTTTTCCTGGCTATTTTTTAGTTCCAAAAAACAAACAGAGGTACCATGGTAGATAGATTGCACGTCCTTGTGTGGCTGTGAAATCGTATCAAGATGACTGATAATTAGTTTACGGCAAATCCATAGATAAAAATTGAGAAGCTCTGATTAGTAGATTTGCGGGAAAAACGGAGATGCTCTGGCAGGTCAATTGCATGTGCTTGCTTGGCTGGTATAACCGTGTCGGAGTTGTTCATATCTGGCATGTGACGGGTTCCCCATCCATTACTTATTCCTTTTGGCTAATTTTAATCATTTGATTTCCTCAACTATTTCCGTATCTAACACAATCGGCGTGGCGCATGTGGAATGCAACTAACAGACCCTGCTGTCCGCAACAGACCGCAATGGTGTCACTACCTTCGCGTGCAGCGGTCTGTGTACAGCCACACTCACCACAGGCGGGTCAATTAAACATCAATCAGCGATCACGACCGTTTTATCGACTGTTTTAATTGTCTGCCAAGGCAGCCAGGTTAAGAGACGGCTAGCGGAGATCGAGATTGAGTTTGATGCGAGATTCAGAGCCGGCCACTGCTACCGAGAACACCACGCAACATGGATGCCTGCCACGCAACATGAATGCCAACCACACAATGTGGATGCCGACCATACAACATGGATGTCGGCCACACAACATGGATGCCGACCATACAATATGGATGCCGACCACGCAACATCGATGCCAACCACACAACATGGATGCCGGCCATGCAACATGGATGCCGGCCGTACAACATGGATGCCGACCACGCAACATGGATGCCAGCCACACAATATGGATGCCGGCCATACAACATGGATGCCGGCCACACAACATGGATGCCGGCCATACAACGTGGATGCCGGCCATACAACATGGATGCCGGCCATACAACATGGATGCCGGTCACTCAACATGGATGCTGATCACACAACATGGGTACCGATCATACAGCATGGCTGCCGATCACACAACATTGCTGTAGTCATGTGCTGATCGCCTCCTGGCTCTGGCTCCACGGTGGTGACCGCTACCGCTGTTGGCGGTCAACGCCGGGGCAGCCACGGGCAGACGATGGCGGTCGGTGGCGGTCGGTGGCGGTCGGTGGCGGTCGGTGGCGGTCGGTGGCGGTCGGTGGCGGTCGGTGGCGGTCGGTGGCGGTCGGTGGCGGTCGGTGGCGGTCGGTGGCGGTCGGTGGCGGTCGGTGGCGGTCGGTGGCGGTCGGTGGCGGTCGGTGGCGGTCGGGGGGGTGTGTGTGCTGGCGGTCTGGCGGTCGTGGCGGTCGGTGGCGGTCGGTGGGTGGTGGCGGTCGGTGGCGGTCGGTGGCGGTCGGTGGCGGTCGGGGGCGGTCGGTGGCGGTCGGTGGCGGTCGGTGGCGGTCGGTGGCGGTCGGTGGCGGTCGGTGGCGGTCGGTGGCGGTCGGTGGCGGTCGGTGGCGGTCGGTGGCGGTCGGTGGCGGTCGGTGGCGGTCGGTGGCGGTCGGTGGCGGTCGGTGGCGGTCGGTGGCGGTCGGTGGCGGTCGGTGGCGGTCGGTGGCGGTCGGTGGCGGTCGGTGGCGGTCGGTGGCGGTCGGTGGCGGTCGGTGGCGGTCGGTGGCGGTCGGTGGCGGTCGGTGGCGGTCGGTGGCGGTCGGTGGCGGTCGGTGGCGGTCGGTGGCGGTGGTGGCGGTGGCGGTCGGTGGCGGTCGGTGGCGGTCGGTGGCGGTCGGTGGCGGTCGGTGGCGGTCGGTGGCGGTCGGTGGCGGTCGGTGGCGGTCGGTGGCGGTCGGTGGCGGTCGGTGGCGGTCGGTGGCGGTCGGTGGCGGTCGGTGGCGGTCGGTGGCGGTCGGTGGCGGTCGGTGGCGGTCGGTGGCGGTCGGTGGCGGTCGGTGGCGGTCGGTGGCGGTCGGTGGCGGTCGGTGGCGGTCGGTGGCGGTCGGTGGCGGTGGCGGTCGGTGGCGGTCGGTGGCGGTCGGTGGCGGTCGGTGGCGGTCGGTGGCGGTCGGTGGCGGTCGGTGGCGGTCGGTGGCGGTCGGTGGCGGTCGGTGGCGGTCGGTGGCGGTCGGTGGCGGTCGGTGGCGGTCGGTGGCGGTCGGTGGCGGTCGGTGGCGGTCGGTGGCGGTCGGTGGCGGTCGGTGGCGGTCGGTGGCGGTCGGTGGCGGTCGGTGGCGGTCGGTGGCGGTCGGTGGCGGTCGGTGGCGGTCGGTGGCGGTCGGTGGCGGTCGGTGGCGGTCGGTGGCGGTCGGTGGCGGTCGGTGGCGGTCGGTGGCGGTCGGTGGCGGTCGGTGGCGGTCGGTGGCGGTCGGTGGCGGTCGGTGGCGGTCGGTGGCGGTCGGTGGCGGTCGGTGGCGGTCGGTGGCGGTCGGTGGCGGTCGGTGGCGGTCGGTGGCGGTCGGTGGCCGGCCGGGCCGGAGAAACGCCGACAGTGCGCACTTTTACTGCGGCAGTTGCGACAGCCGGCGATGTACGACGGGTTTTTCCCTGGCCACTTTCGACATACCACCGGCGGAAGGAAGGAGTGGGGGGGGGGCTGGTCGGCAGTGGCTGACCCGCAGTCACCGGTGCAGGGCGGGACCATGATCACCGGACGTAGGAGCGCGTAAATGGGCGCGGTGGGGCCGTGCTGCGGCGCACGAAGGTCAGTCGAAGTCGGGCTAATTCACGGCAGGTGGAACGGCGACAGTGGACACAGATCGGCTGTGGCCGAAACCTCCCGGGACCAGAGGTGAACAACCTCCGTGGCTGTTGCCGACAAAGGCACATGCCAGCTGTCTCATGGGTAGAGGAGTTGACACCACCAATACTTGGAGGTTATGGAAGACAAACTGGAAAGGCGGGAGCAAAGTTAGCACGAGCTCGGTTGGAGAGAAGTCAAATTGACCTCACCACCCTCTGAAGCTGTCCCAAAACAGCAGAACAAGCGGCGGCACGCAGGGGCGCGGAAGTCTACTTAGCCATAGAGCATTGATTAGCAAATCTTCTGTTGAATGTTCTCCACTGATTCTAGACCTACCACTTTTCCTCTTGGTAGAGAAAAAGTAGTTACCTACCCAATAACTCCACAATTTAGGAAGGTTTGCCAACAAATCAACTATTTCAATGGTCATATGCTTCGATCCTCCACAACCACACACCTATGGAAAACTTTGCCCGACCGCGTTAAGCCAGCATTCATTTGCCGCGCGCCGAAGTTCGGGGCACCACAGCCAGAAGCGCCGCAGTTGAGACCGTTCAGTGACTGTCTCGGAATTTTATCTGTAACTCGTATGGGAAGTTAATGTAGGCAATCATAGCTCCGTTAATTTTTGCCGACAGCCGACCCAAAAGACCGTTGTCAATAAGTTGAAAACTTCTCATAAAGCACATTGTTAATGCGTGCAACAATCCATAAATGGTTGCGAAAAATGCTTCAGACAGCTTTCGATGAAAATAACAAACTTTCGCGCCAGAAGCTTTCTCAATGCTGCTCTAGCTAACACCCAAATGCGTCGACGTGTAGCCGGCGTTTTACCTCTGCCCAAGGCATTGCGATGGAGCTAACAAGTGTACCGGAGGCGCTCCAATCACGACACCTGTGGGGACACGACACTGCTCCTCACCTCAGGCGCATAGTGTACCGGAGGCGCTCCAATCACAACACCTGTGAGGACATGACACTGCTCCTCACCTCAGGCGCACACGTGTACCGGAGGCGCTCCAATCACGACACCTGTGAGGACACGACACTGCTCCTCACCTCAGGCGCACACGTGTACCGGAGGCGCTCCAATCACGACACCTGTGAGGACACGACACTGCTCCTCACCTCAGGCGCATACGTGTACCGAAGGCGCTCCAATCACGACACCTGTGGGGACACGACACTGCTCCTCACCTCAGGCGCATACATGTACCGGAGGCGCTCTCAATCACGACACCTGTGGGGACACGACACTGCTCCTCACCTCAGGCGCATGTACCGGAGGCGCTCCAATCGACACCTGTGGGACACGACACTGCTCCTCCCTCAGGTGTACCGGAGGCGCTCCAATCACGACACCTGTGAGGACACGACACTGCTCCTCACCTCAGGCGCATACGTGTACCGGAGGCGCTCCAATCACGACACCTGTGAGGACACGACACTGCTCCTCACCTCAGGCGCACACGTGTACCGGAGGCGCTCCAATCCCAACACCTGTGGGGACACGACACTGCTCCTCACCTCAGGCGCACACGTGTACCGGAGGCGCTTCAATCACGACACCTGTGAGGACACGACACTGCTCCTCACCTCAGGCGCATACGTGTACCGGAGGCGCTCCAATCACGACACCTGTGAGGACACGACACTGCTCCTCACCTCAGGCGCACACGTGTACCGGAGGCGCTTCAATCACGACACCTGTGGGGACACGACACTGCTCCTCACCTCAGGCGCATACATGTACCGGAGGCGCTCCAATCACGACACCTGTGGGGACACGACACTGCTCCTCACCTCAGGCGCACACGTGTACCGGAGGCGCTCCAATCACGACACCTGTGAGGACACGACACTGCTCCTCACCTCAGGCGCATACGTGTACCGGAGGCGCTTCAATCACGACACCTGTGAGGACACGACACTGCTCCTCACCTCAGGCGCATACGTGTACCGGAGGCGCTCCAATCACGACACCTGTGGGGACACGACACTGCTCCTCACCTCAGGCGCACACGTGTACCGGAGGCGCTCCAATCACGACACCTGTGAGGACATGACACTGCTCCTCACCTCAGGCGCACACGTGTACCGGAGGCGCTCCAATCACGACACCTGTGGGGACACGACACTGCTCCTCACCTCAGGCGCATACGTGTACCGGAGGCGCTCCAATCACGACACCTGTGAGGACACGACACTGCTCCTCACCTCAGGCGCAGCGAGGGACAGGGCAGGCAATCATCCACCCATGTTGTTATGCTGATGAGCCTCGCGATGCGACATTTCAGTCATCCAGTCCTCGGCGATCGGAGATATCGGGACCAATATGATGACATGGGCAGGTCGTGATGTGACCTCTGGTATGAGACTGACAAGGCGACAGGTGGAGACAATTATGCGCCGGCTTGAAGTTCATGTTCATTATGCTCATCCACTTTGGCGGCCATTTATTTTGCCATCGCTTACCAGACTTTATTCTGATGTGATTTTGACTACGTCATGGTGTTCATGGAATGGTTAAAAGCGGCATTTGCCACGGTACTAATGAGACGACATGGGCTTTAAACATTTTACCTTGCTGGCTGAAGCAGGATCGGCTCATGAAAACGTTATCGAACAAACATAGAACATTTTTCTTCCCATTCTGCCAATGTGTTGCATGAATGTCACACATACATGCTGGGTGTGCCGTTCTTATACATTTGGTTTACGAAAAAGTGGGCAAACAAACAGAACTCGGGTCCTAAATTGGGGACGTCAGGGTGTGCACCATTTGCCTGATTTCCATCTCACTTCCCCTTCTTCCCTCTACCTCTCTCCCGCTCTCTCCCTCTCTCCACCTAACTCCCTCTCTCTCTCTATTTCTCTCTCTCTCTCTCTTACTCTCTCTCCTTCCATCTCCCTCTCTCCCTCTCTCTCTCTCTCTTTCCCTCCCTCTCTTTCTATCCCTACATTTATATTTCAATGTCTGGATCTATCCACGTTCGCTGCGGCCTGAAATTTATATATCGACTGGCACTGTGCATTGACGGGGTGCAGTCGTTGTTGGTCTACAAGACGTTGTTTGTTCACAAGACGTTGTTGGTTTACAAGACGTTGCTGGTCCACAAGACGCCGTTGGTCTCCCGATGACGTCATAACTTGTTCGCCAGTCGTGTCGTGTCCTGTGCACCGGCAATCAAAGACCACTGCAACGGTCATGAACCGGTCTCAGAAGCTTTCACTTCTGAATCACGCATACCGGTATTGCCAGTTGAGTTTAAGTTAAAATGCCATTTGGAATCAATTATCATCAACCCTGTTAACGTTCACCACTTCTTGCTGCACTATGTGCAGTTTTTTTCTCTCTCTTTCTCTTCCTCCATTTTGCGCTCTTCATCCTCATCCAAGAAGTAAATTTTTATTAGAACAATCAATTTATCACCGAGCAGTTATTTTGCAACGGAACCAATTATTTGAAACGGAACAGTTAATTCGCAAAAGAACAGTTACTTTCTAACGGAATAGTAGCTTCGCAACAGAACAGTTGCTATGTAACAGAATAGTTGCTTAATTAATGCTTTCATCCACTTGTCAAGCAGTTCGTGCGACGTGCATTGCTGATTCGCCAGCATGGGTGAAGAGATGAAGAGTCCTATCCAGTCGAAGAGCAATTTCCTCTCCACTCCCGTTTGACTTTATGGTCCGTCCCCTCAACACTGAACAATCAGATAATTTGGTCTTTGTGTTGGTATGTCATAATGTTACACTTACCATTTTGCAATGCAAATATATTCATAGCATCTTTTTGCTGGACTACAAGCGTGAAGATGGGCGCTGTATGACCAACGCAGTCGATGCGCCCGAAAGCCCAAATAACCAACCAACCAAGCGTGAAGAATCAAATGGCTTATAACAAGATGCTTAAGCATGTCGAGGCTTTTTTGTAGAAATAATGCAACCATATCAGCCAAAAAGGCATACGCCTATTACTGAATGATCTTCTTCTCTTGATCGATCATTAATAATATCGCGCCATTTTTTTCCGTACACACCCATGACTGTCAGCACCAACAAATGATTTCCACCACGAAACTTTCTCATTCAACAACGGTACTTTTAGATACACAGATTTACGAAAGGTCACATACATGCCATATTGGATCTGTTCACCAAGAGGGCAATCCACCAAGTTTCTGTGCAAATGGTCCGAAGTGCATGGGAATAATCATAGTGATGAGTGAGTAAAGCACAGCATGCGACCATGCAATTTGGGGATTGATAAAATATGCACTGAAGTGTAAGGGGGCCGCCTTTGTGTCACGTTCAGAAATGGTCCATGCATTATGAAGAGTGAAATGCATTCATCACTGTAGTCTGGATATGAAGGAATTGCATCGCCTAGCCAGATTGTCATTGTCATACTGGCACGGTGGTTACATCAACTAAGCAAAGGAAGTTAGTTATTAGGGCTTTAGGGCGCATCGACTACATTGGTCATGTAGCGCCCATTTAAGCAAAGCAATGCACTTCCACGTCACAGAGGCCTAGTACCTTCCAAATGCAACCAAGGAATCGTAATTGGAGCTTCGTGTTCGTAAATGTGAGTTCGTGATCCACTGTCCTTGGAGTATTGAGGAAGGCATATCTCTACGGGGCAGAGGCTTTCGCTTATAATCTCCACTTAAAAAAACGTAGCGTCGCTCCTATACAAGTTCTCAGTATTTATAACACTTGAATGCAGCGTGACTTTTCATGCATGATATGCAGACATATGACGTCTCAAGCAACAATTAATGTTCAACATCAATCGCTATAACTTGCTCGGAATCGATTGTTCCAATCACCGTCTATCTGTGCAGCTGTCCACTGAGTGACGTGGCACTAAGAAGCCATGTCATGATTTCTGCGTCACAGAACCTTGCGACGTTGCACGTTTATCTTGTTAATCGCAGTCGGTGCAGTTTATTGGGCGCCACAATCACAAATATACCACACGACATATTGATGTATCGATTTGCGCCACGTCGCAGCCGCACTGTTAAGTGATCGCCCCCCTCGTGTACGGATCACCTTCGCGCCACGTCGCAGCCGCACTGTTAAGTGATCGCCTCCCTCGTGTACGGATCACCTTCGCGCCACGTCGCAGCCGCACTGTTAAGTGATCGCCCCCCTCGTGTACGGATCACCTTCGAGTCAAGTAAGATACTATATGGTATATGGCTCCCCTCTCGCAGGCGCGGGGTCGGGCACCCTTCCCGGTATTGACAGGAAACTACACCATATTGACAGCAAACGTGTGGACTTGTGGACCTGTCACGTGTGGACCTGTGACGTGTGGACCTGTGACGTGTGGACGTGTGGACCTGTGACGTGTGGACCTGTGACGTGTGGACGTGTGGACCTGTGACGTGTGGACGTGTGGACGTGTGAATACGTCCACACAGGCTACCAAGAGGGCACTATTGCTGTAGATCCACGAGCTACAGCAACTGCGCCCTCTTGGTAGCCCGTGGATCGTCAGCAACTCTCTCCTCTTGGTAGCCCGTGGGTCTTCAGCAACTGTTCCCTTTTGGTAGCCAGTGAAACTGCAACAACTGTGCCTTCTTAATAGCCCGTGGGTCTTCAGCAACTGTTCCCTTTTGGCAGCCCACGAACCTGCAACAACTGTGCCCTGTTGGTAGCCCGTGGGCCTGTAGCAAGTGTGCCCTCTTGGTAGCTCGTAGGTGCATGTACTTTACTGCGTCCGATTTTCGTGGAAGCTCCAAGTGCTCCCGATTGAGCAGACATCTGCTTCGATAAGCTGGCTCAGCATATTCAAACTTTGGATGCCGAACATCGGTGCCAAGCTGTGTCACAACACCCCTGCTCAGTTTCGCCTCGTATAGTCGTTCAGCGCAGCACCCTCCACCGGACTGACGCCAGCCGCACAGTCGCCTGGCCCCGGGGAACGCAGGTCCCGTTACATGACGGCGTGATCACGTGACCGGCAATAAGCTGGCGGGTCCAAGGCCGGTGCCAGC
Organism: Imbricaverruca yamaguchii; assembly: GCA_034440575.1. Taxonomy (NCBI): domain Eukaryota; kingdom Metazoa; phylum Arthropoda; class Thecostraca; family Neoverrucidae; genus Imbricaverruca; species Imbricaverruca yamaguchii. The sequence continues at coordinate 108,349 of JAOTOL010001441.1, forward strand.
TGGACCGGCTTGGCTTTAGTTTTGTCATCAAGCCTTCCCGGTGACCAAACAACTGCGAATGCTTCAAAAGAATATTGCTGCAAGAAGTAATAAAAAATCGAAATGAAAACTACAGACATCATCTTGAGTGACGTAATTTAGACTTGAACCACTTCAGGAAACGTTATTTACCTTAGAATTACCGGTGGAGGGAGAAATTCGTCTGGGATTGTGTCTGGGTTAGATCCGAACACTTTGACATATCTCGCCCACACTTTGTCTACCTTCTCCCAATTGAATAGCATCGTTCTGTGGCAAAATGCACATCCGATGAATGGGCTCCGGGCTAGACGACGTCAAGGTTAGACATCTTCTCTGCGAGGTGTCGTTTTAGGTTAATCTTTCACGGACTGTGCATATCAAGGTTTTGAAAATAATTGGAACTGCCTAGGTAGTCGATAAAATAGCAACGCAAGCATAACTTGAGCCAAATCAAGTGATTATGTCAGGTCAAGGTCAAAACTTGCAAATTGTCGTTGATTTATAATTACAAGCCTAATAAAGCTAGCACAATGACCGAAATGATTAAGTGCAATATATATATATATATATATATATATATATATATATATATATATATATATATATATATATATATATATATATATATATATACTATTGCGGCGGTTTCAGGCGCGGACTTGAGGCGATGGGGTCCCCAGTGATCTAACACCGCATGCTCTGTTGCAGCTTCGGCCCTGACAATAAGATCCACCTGCTCAACAACAGACGACTGCAACCAAATCAAGAACAGCTTCTGCAACGGCACCAGGAAGGTGTGCGCCTGTGCCGAGGCCTTTCCAATCGAGACCGTCGGCGCCTGTTTGGGAGGTGAGGTGCTACAGTAGCTCCCTGCCTGTGCAGTTGATATCTGAATAACCTCGTCCGGCTGCACAGGTTAGTGGGCGATGTACGCACAATAGAGCAATAGACGTGCACCAGCGCACAGGGCGGACAGCGCGTCATGTTGTTCACACCACCGTCGGCTGCCTAGTTCGGCACCGGCACGCACGACCTCGCGAGCGGCGCCTTGTTGAGCCTGCGGCGTGGTCGCCAGTGATTTGCTTGGTCAGGCCGGAGGTCACGCCTGTTCACCAGAGCGTGCTACAAGTGGCGCTGCGTGCCCAAGGTTTCACGTTCGCACACGTCGTGCCGAACACAGGAGCAAAGCCGCGCTGCCAGTCTGCTGGCAACGAACCTAGATAATTTGGCGTAGACATAAGTACCACTGTTAGACGCTCATGCTGGGTGTTACTGGGGCCCTTTGCACCTTCTTGACGCCGCGGATAAGAGTGCACGCTGGGACTGTATATCCAGTGTTTTCACTACAGCTACCAGCGCGTGAGGTATGCTGTGAGACCTTGTCAAGACGGAAGTGGCATTTGAGCTTGACAAGCCCTCTAGCAACTGTGCACAGACCAGGACCATTGGTAAGGCTACAACAACAACAGTAGCGGTCGAGTCGCTCACGCCGTGGCCGTGGAAAACATTGGACCTTCCGCCAGCTGCAATCTGGCACGTAATTAAGCCAGGACAGTGTTGTTTACCGGGCGCAGATTGGTGCAGGATCATGCAGAAGGGTGATATCCACCAGACGCTCTCAACATGCCGCCAGCCATTTGCTATGCGATATATTTGTGCACTAGCCGTTGGGGGTACGACCAAGTAGGCTTAATTCGAACGCTTTGTTTTGACAGACATCACAAGCTTATGTTTGCACTGGTGCACTTGAAAGATATGTCACATAAATACATGGTTCCCTTCGCCTTCAATGATATTCAGTTTTTCAATGTACAGGACATTACGTCAGGGGTAATACAAGGCAAAAGCAACCAGCCTCCAACGCCCCTCACCTGATAAGCTTGGTCAACATCCAAACATAACACCTTCCACGGACATGTGCGTTCTTTTAAAAATGTGACAAACAAATCATATTTCAACTATGGCCCTATTGTGGAAGGCCAGCGGTCGGCCGTGGAGAAGGCAGTGGCGGACACACGACCGTCTCTCCCAGATGTCCCGATCCCAGAGAAAGCGGAACGCACGATTTTCACGAGAAGCGCCAATCGATTGCATGGGACGTGATTTTAATTTTCATGACGTAGGAATATGAACATTTTAACAGAGAGGGATATCGGAAACGCATGGTGACAGTATTTCACCCGACGTCATTCTACGCAGGTTCTGCTTGTATTCTTGTGCAATAGTATTAGGCTGGTTCCAAGCAAAAACATTGATTTCCGAAAAGTTCCGTGAGCGGGGTCTGGTGCGGGTAGCACAATATATAAAGGTATTGGGTAAGCCAAAATTGATTTTGGGCATACTTCATAGGGTCCCATGCTAAAAGTTGAAATTATTTGGGGACAAAGACAACATTGATGGTGCACTTGCCCCCTCAAATGCATGTAATCCACATATCACCCATGTTTCCACCTCTCATCTTTTCTCCTGCTATTTTTCTGTCATAGTTCTTGTGCTTCTCCGCCGTTTTGTTGTGTTTGATGTTACTGCCTTTATATTTTGATAAGGCATTGTTCCATGATAGTTATTGTATGGTAGATATTTAGGCTTAATAATACCACAGCATAGTCCGTTCCGGGACTCTGGCTGATTTTACTAGCTAGGCTATCTGTTGGCTTTGGTCTCGGAATGTACACTTTGCTAATTCTAGTGGCGAGCCCGCCTTGCAAAAGAGGCACAGAAAGAGCGGAGGATGCGGTGACCTAACTTGATTTGCATCACACCTGTGCATGTCCAAAGGAATAATGACGTAATGAAGTCACACTGGTAAGGAATGGCGCCCCTGCCTACCTAGTACAGCATTAAATACTAAGTAAAAATTAAAAAGACATTTCTTTTGCCCTCTCTCCACAAAGTATTGTAACCCGAATTGTTTTAATAAATTTGAGCTAATTCTAAGAATAGTAAGTGCAATCATGAAAGTGCCTAGGCATCCAGATAGACATCTAAGCGTTTACGTACCTATATATCAACATATGGGATGAGCCAGTCCAAAAGTTTACAAAAGTGGCGGCTTGCTCAATTATATCACCGTTCTTGGCATGCTTTCTAGTTTACATTTAAAAAATGAAAGCCAATTTAATCAATGAAACTGATATGAAAAGTTGTTATTGGCATACACGTGAAGGGAACTTTCCTTTTACCATTTGCTTTTCCGGCCATGTTTGCATATCAACAATGGCGCCTACGCCGTGTCCATGAGACATCCACTGCACTACACTCAAACCCGAGTTACGAGCAACGCGTGTTCAGAGCTAAATAACACTAAATACTGCGCCTGCTGATGCGTTCCATGCTGACAACTCAATGCATTTCGACATTAATGGACTTGGCGCACAAGACGCGCCTCAACGACTTCCTTCCTATATTCCTATTGCCTGAATCGTCATCCGATTTCTGATGACGTTGGTGATGCGTGAATGCTCGCGTGATCGTCCGATGAGTCAAGAAGTACCCACGTTGTCAGGCTATGCAGGATATGACACTTTAATTATTCAAGCTGCACGCACCCGCTCGTCCTTTGGACCTCCCGAAAGTAAATTGCTTTGATGTGTATTGCCAATCGTTAATCACGGTTCGTTCGCTTTGCAGCCGGAGAACGAAATGAGCCGGGTTTCCTTTTGGAACCGCCGGGCAATATTGGATTAAAAATTAAAAAAACAACACGGTTATGCAAAGCAGCTCGCGTAATTGTTACCAAAACAGGCTGCAGACAGCAAGCAAGGCGCGAACCAAATGTCACAGCACAGCAACATGGCGGGCGAACATAGGATCATAACGGACACAGAGCAGCCTGGTGCATAATACATTTGGCCTGGTACCATGTACTCACTTCAGTGAAACGCTACCGGCCAAAATATACACGATTAACGGAACGTACAAACTGAATATCAGATCAGCATGAATTTATGAGTGCCATCAAGTGCCCGTTAGCTTGTGCAACTTCACGACTCCAGCTGTCCTCTGGGAAGCGGAGCTGCACCGAATGTCTGGAAGGAGTGCAAGGAAAATACCTCGCGTCACACGCAGCTTTCCTTCCGACTTGTAATCTTTGCAAAACGAATGGAAACGCTGTGAGTTATGCTGGCGTGACTGTCAGACCTATCAGATTGCGTGTTAATGAGCAATGCATCAGATGCCAGAAACCACAGGGAGACCGTTCTTTCGGAGAACATTTGAAATACGAGCAAAAAAGCTCGGTGTGAGCCGATCACATCGTCGCCCAGACTGTTCGATTTTGGAGGCCATCCGAGAACACGCACATCGAACACCTCAGCCACTGCATATCTGCAATTGCAATATCGCAACCGTCCTGCAGAAAATCATCGCGTCTTGGCGTATCATGAATTTCGAACTGGCTGTGTGTGGTTTCCGTTTAGTTTCCGTGTGGTCTCTGGATGCCAGGCTGGGTACTAAGCACATCTGGATGGCCAGCAGGCATTACACAGCAAGTGCCTTATGAGTGTTTCACCACCTGTTGTATATTCTGAGCAAGTGCAATTTATCTCCCTCTTTTTCCACAATGTTGGTATATTCGAACACAATGGAAAAGCATGTTGGCACATTATTTTTTAATTATCATGTATCCATGTATAACTATACTGTCATGGTACACATGCGTTGCTACACTGGTACTACTTCTTTATTTAAATATGAAAATTTATATAGAATTAGCATAAACGTGAATATTTATGCAGGATTTAAGAAAAATGTATTGAGGACTCTGAGGAAAATATGCAAAAGCAATGGCCAAAACCAAATGCATAGCTTTATCAGTAACACTTTATCGATGTGTAAGCATCATGCACTAAAATATGCTGGAACTGGCTATTTCAAGCTGTATTTCAAGGCTTGAATCGAAATATGACCATAGTAGTCGAGGCGCCCCAAACCCCAACTAACTATAGAGGTTTCAATTATTTCAGCTGGCTGGCTATGAATACCTTGTTAAAGGAACTAATGACAGAATATGTTTATAGCACTGTTATGTGCACACCCGAAAAAACCTGAATGAAGAAATGGCACCTTCAGGCGATAAAATGCGAGTTTTCTGGAAAATTGAGCAAATATTATATGTGAATTCATACACAGCCAAGAAAGGCAACCACGACGTAATGATATAATGACGTGGTCTCAGTGAAAAATATAATAAAGACCCACCGATTTTATCATCCGAAATGCTACCTTGATGGTCTTTGGAAAAGCATTGTAAGCATCACTTCGGTTGTAATCCGGAACATAACAATACGTCATGTTAGTCACCAAACAAACCTGTTCACCGAGAACCGAAACTACACAGAACGATTATTATCCCTCGCCCGGGCTGGCATTTTGAGACGTCCTCCAGCGGAGGGAGCGGTTGGTGAGTCGTTCTCAATTATAGTCTGTTTAAGAGATGAGACAAAATACTGGCATGTGTGGTGGGACGAAATATCCCGACTGACATCCGACTGTTGTACGTACCTGAGGGAGACAAGTGATCGTCCAGGCCAGATCAAAGGGGAAATGTTCGCAAAAATCATGACTTTTCACAATTTGATCTTAAACTCGCCCTAAATTGCAACAGACATATAGCGTTAGTTATGATCAGGATGTTCGTCAATTCTTTACCGATGTAATGGCATATCTGAAGCTTCACTTTAGGTACGTGTAGCGGGTCAGGTCAGACCAATAGCCAACCCCACATTTGAAACCTTGCCAATGCTGGTTAAGCCACTGCTTCCACCCATTCCAGGATAAAGATGGACGGCGAAATGGGATCCGGATCTCAAAATAACTATAGATCTGGCAAACTCAAAAAGGCGAACCGAGGTCATTCTTAGTCATTCCATTCTTAGGCCAATGGCCTTAACTATTGACCTAAGAATTGGCCTGACGGTAGAATGGAAGAGGGACCATGACCGACCATCAATCCAGTAATTTATCAGCTGAAACCTCACATAATGTGGCGCTTTTGGCTACAATGTCACATCAAGATGCGATAATCCACAATTTCACTCAAAATCGGAGGTGTTTTTCTTTACGAGGTCATTGCCCCGTTGACCTGACATGACCTAACAAAAACAACTGCCAAAGGCTCCTAAAATAGCACGCCCTATACCTTTAGGGGGATCCATTGAGCGGTTTGAAGGCTATCCATGAAACCCCTTAAGGTGACGGAGGGTTACATGAGCCCTCACTCTCCTCCACTGGCGAGGGTTAAGGCTGCGAAACGACAGGATGGCTAACTTCGAGCGCCACCTCACGAGTTTGCTCCTGGAGTTACCCATTGTATGCAATTGTGTAAAGCTGAGTAGCAAACTGAAGCCCTGATGTCAGCAAACTAAAGCCCTGAATCCAGTCTTATCCTTCCGTGGACTGGGGTTTACAGTAGGAAGATGTGAAAGTACACTTGTCCAATTTATTACGGTAGTGGCATGAAATTCGTGTAGTACTATTACTAATCAGTCATGTGGAAAATATTGGCCCGATTGGAGAGCTGCTATCGGTGGCGCTTTTGCCCTGAAGTGAGCCAGTTCAAAGACAGTATTGCGACAGTATGGACCAGTTCAAATATACTATGAGTTTACCGTCCCAATTTCTTTTGCAGAAGATGACACAAATTATTAGGCATTCACTTTTCCATTTCCACCTATGGGAAAATTGACTGTTTTCCTTTTTGCATGGCTGAATCCTGAAGAGAATATTTGTCACGAGCCATCAAGGCCAGAATATCGATATGCATCTGCCATTCCCATACCGGTAGGTATGTACAATGCATTGTACATACCTGCCGGTATCTTTGTTGCTTTCTAGATCTTGGCCGTTGCAAATTTAGCAATGGTAGCTGCAGGACCCTTCACCAAGCAATCCTAAGTAGCTTTTGGTGTGCACTCCATTAGTATGTTTACTACCTCGTGTTCCGCTTGCTTTAAAATCATGACAAGGTAATATATACCATTGCTTCCGTGTATTTTTCCAGTGGGGCATGCTGCAAGCATTATTTGCTAGTCAGTATGACAAACTAGCTGCTCTGGAAATATTTCACGCCTTGATATTTCATGCCTCCAAGCATACTTTGCCACAGTCTACCAAAACTTAGCAAATGTAGCATCTGTGGCCACCGCCCCTCAGAGAGAAAAGATGCCAAGAAAAAAGGAAAGGAACAAGTGTGAAAATAACACCAGATAAAATGACATTTTTCTTAGGAGACGGAAATCTTACGGTCAGATATGCCTAAGTATGTAAAATAATTGGCGCGAACTTTGCCAAAATACTAGACGAGTGGTCAAATTGCAAGATTGCAGCCAAATAATGCTTGCAAGGATTCACCGAACATAGTGCAACACATTTACTCGGCCTCCATATGGCTTACCTGTTAGCACCAAACTTTATATTTCCCTCTAAGGATGCTCGTTTCCCTGCAGCTGGTATATCAGCAACTGCAGATGTCGGCTCAATGCTCGTCCAATCTGCATTATGGTGCCATTTCTTCAACCGGTGTTCACATTGTGCCATCAAATAGATAGCACGGCTCTCAGTTTCCTCGCTATCTGCTTCGACGACGTCCAAAACATTTTTTTTGTCGCCACGGATTTACTGCTACCTGTTTACTGTTCCATTCTTTTTCCTTTACTATTTCTGTCTGCTTGCACAAGACAGGTCTTCAGCATTAAATAATTCCTCCTCTCGCTGCAGCGTATTTTCCTCTGTTAAACCGGATGCATGCATGCGCTCTTTCACTTCTTCCTCTCTTTTTCTGAGAATCCCATGTCACATTCGCAAAAAATCAGGAATTGGCCATTTGAGATTGGGGAGAGGTGACAAAATATGTTGTCACATTTAAAGTCTGTGAGGGAAGCTGCTCCCGCTGTCCCTCCCGCTGGAATAGGGTGCAGAACATGTATTCCTACCGGACATTTACGATAAACTCTATAGCAACTTTAATAAGCCATGTCTGAGTATCCTCGGTCGCATACTAGCCGCCCACCAAGTTATGTAGCCGGAGCACAAATCGTTCGAAACTTTGAGGTGCTCCATTCAAAATGGACTCACGTGCTTAAGCGGCACAAGGAACACCCCGCTCTATCGCCGAGCGCAGTAGTCGCTGATCCAGCGATTCAGCGTGGGCCACATGTCCCAACCAAATTTAGATGCTATGGTACCTAAATTCCGGTGTTATGGTAACCAAATTTCGGTGTTGGCGACAATTATTTCAAACCGATTGTTCGCGGTTCAGACGAGGTTTTCGCAGACATCACAAGCTGCAGAATTCTCACTTCTCTTCGATTGCTTGCTGTTTACCCGTGCACTCTGATTGGTGTCCGACTGCGATGGGTTTGGATATGCTGCTGTTCTTCAGACACGGCAACATACTTTCCTCCTGATTTACGTTTGAGGAGAAAACCGCGCAAAACACTCCAGGATGTGGGAAGAGTGTGTGTGGCAGCACATTGTCAGTCTCATCTTGCACGTATACGCATGAGGCAGTAGTCTTCCACTTTCCCCTCTGTCTCTCTCTCTGTCCCTACTCTGCCCTTCCTCTGGCCCTCCCCTCTCCTCACCTTCCCTTCGCCAGAACTTCGTGTTCAGGCTGCGGCAAGCCACACCAGGAGTGCCCAGACTGCAGCAATCCCCACCAGGAGTGTCCGGACTATGGCAGCCCTCCAGGAGTGTCCAGACTGTGGTAGGCCCCACCAGGAGTGTCCAGACTGTGGTAGGCCCCACCAGGAGTGTCCAGACTGTGGTAGGCCCCGCTAGGAGTGTCCACACCGTCGAAGGCCCAACCAGGAGTGTCTAGACTATGGTCTACACGTTTGGTGTGATCTGCGGAGGCGCCATATCGACCGGTTTGTGGCGTGACCAGGGATAGTGCCGGCCGGCGCCAACATCACAAATAGTCGCGGCACCACCGTCACAAGCAACAAACAGCGCACTGGCCTGGGCTACGTCACTACGTCTGCTGATCGCACGCCATTGGAGCCGTGCAATAAACCACCATGCAAACATCACCAAAATCCGTGTACGGAGATACCGCTGGTGTGTGTGTGTGTGTGTGTGTGTGTGTGTGTGTGTGTGTGTGTGTGTGTGTGTGTGTGTGTGTGTGTGTGTGC